>BSBK01008842.1:0-113329 GCA_027943335.1 Chamaecyparis obtusa
AACCATATTAAATACTTTTAAAAATAAAAATCTATTCTATTTTTCTTAACTTGCACAAGGATTTTCTTATATTCTACACTTGTTATAAACACTCAATCTTCTAAACAAATTCCTCACATCCAAAAATAGGAAAAAGACAGGGAGACAACCACCAAAATGCTTTACTTTTTAAAAAATAAACTCAATCAAATTCCAACAAGGATAATCAGAAAATAAATGAAATCCAAATCCTTCATCTCAAGGGAAAAAATATCCTATTTAAGAATTTACAATAAATGTATAAAATAATAAAAAAATAGTACAATTCATTAGGAGATAAAAGTTTGCTAAGATGAACACCTAATGTTTTTCCCTTTTATTATAATGATCAAGACAATAATACACCACTTTCAGTCCCTCTCATTTTATTATGGTGCCCACTTCCTTCCACTACTTTTTTTTTCCATTAGAGTCAAAGATTTACTTGAGTTATGAGCCAATTCAAAGGCTTGAACACTTTGTGACTGGCTATCCACAAATTTTTCAAATGGAATTATTAAAATGGTTCTAGAGTTGAAGATTTACTTGAATTATGAACCAGTTCAAAGATTAAGATACTTTGTGACACACTAATTATAGAGTTTTCAATGGTTCCAACTTTATAATAAAGAAATGATATTGACATTACATATCATCTCTTGAATTTGATAATTCCCCCAACAAAGGTCCATGTAAATGCATGATGAATCTTCTTGAAGGTTCACAAAGAGGATTTTTCTAAAGACTTGAGAAGTTCTTCAAAAGTTCTAGAAAGAGGTGCATACCCAACCAAAAAAACTCTCCTTTATATTTAATGATTTTTCTTCTTTCTCTATTTTAAACTTGTTTCTGCCTCTTTGGAGTAGCTCTATTATAGGATAATATTGGATTTTTGAGTAATATTTCATATGAGTTGTTGAGAAACATGGATTGTCACTATAGGACCTCCATCTCCTACATATGAATCTCATGATTTCTCTTCTATATAGCCCTGGTTGCCCCATGTTGCATGACTACTAAATTTTCTCATTCTTTCCCCAACTAATTTTCTTCCAAGTTTAGACTTAAAAATATTTTTCTTAATATCAAATTCACCCTAAATATATTAATTGTCTGAGTCATGAAAATTAAATACATTTTTCTATCAACATGTAGATCAACTAGAAAAGCCTAATTCAGTGTGTTAATTGCAATGCAGGGACATCCCCTACTTTTATCACTATTTTTCTGACCTCATATGCGGGTTGTGGCATTGAGGAACTTGATCAAAAGAGAAAGGTGAAAGTAGGAAATAAGGTTTGATGATTCAATAACTCAAATTATTTGCTAATCGAAAGGGTCTGGGTTCAACTAGGCTCAACATGGTAGGGTGGATAGGGTGTAGTTTTACTTCCCATGAGCATACAATTCGTTTAATTTTTTTATTTTGAAAACTGTGGTAAACTTCCAATGACTTCAAAATTAATATGGTCTTCTCTATAGTTTAAACATTTACTTTCACATTAAAATATGTAACATCATGCGAGTAGACTAGATAATTCATACCTAAAATAGCTTGAAAAATTATTTCTCTTTAAACATTACATAAGTTAAATAGTTATCATAGTCCACCTTTTTAACCAGTCATTGATCTACACATTTTTAGATGTGCAACTATAATTTAAAAGTTATAAGAATATAAAACCTGTAAATTATGAAATCTACATGTGTTATTATGCAATAAAAAAAAAATAATACATCTAGATATACATGGAATAACACTCTATTGTAGAAATAATTTGAATTGTCTTTCACTAACTTTCCTTTCTTACTTGAATATATATATAAATATTAAATATTGATAAATTAATTAAAATATGTTATAAATATAGAATATTTGCATAGCTTCAATATCCTCCAAATTTTCAAGTGGAGTAGTTCTTTTCTTTACATTAGCAAGCATGGTGGTATAATTATCATTGTGAATCTTGTTCTAAACTAAAAATGAACCACTCGCTTAAATTTAAAATTCTAAATCTTTCAGATAGCTCTATCGTATTTAGCACTTCACACTTCATAGGGGGCGGAGTCGAGGGTTTCAATGATTTATGAACTAAGTCAGGCCCATTTGTATTTGCTTTGTAAGTATAATAAATGCCAAAACTTGATTTAAGAAGTCCATTTTTATTTAATAAATTCATTTAGGTACACCGGTGAGGTCTTGCCTAATTTTAGGACAATTTGTTTGGGTTGACTTCTATTGCTGATCAAAATCTACATTTGTGATATATGTTGTTTTGTTACTACCACATACATGAACATTATTGATATCATGCACACACGTGAAAAAAAAAGGTTGTTTACTCTAGTGATTATGCATTATACGTTGGTTCCATAGTAGGTCATCAAATCATTGACCGTGCAAATACTTGTGTGTCACATCTTCAAATATCTATAAACCAAGTTAAAAGATATGTGCCATTTATGAACCATGTCATTAGTTTTTGCCGTTTATGAACCACACCTGCAAGCTGATGCTATAGCCGACCTCACACTTAAGAAGGAAAATGTAAATTTTTTTTATTATTATCATTTACCATCGTTGTCAATTTTTCTAGAAATATATAAATCCTATGGACTATTAATTACCGACCCACAAGCATGCTTCCCGTAAATATGTACAAACAAAATCATATAAAATGGCAACCCCTTAATATGGGCTATTAAATGTGTGAATTACAAGAGGCTACCTCTACAATCAATGAGAAAAAACAAGACAAGCCAGTGACT
Source organism: Chamaecyparis obtusa (assembly GCA_027943335.1). Lineage (NCBI taxonomy): Eukaryota > Viridiplantae > Streptophyta > Pinopsida > Cupressales > Cupressaceae > Chamaecyparis > Chamaecyparis obtusa. The sequence continues at coordinate 2,788 of BSBK01008842.1, forward strand.
ATCATTTTGATGTCCGGTGGTGACAGTAAAAGGACGCGGGTGGAGATACTTCATATCATCTTGCATTGGGCTAACATAGTTTTGACCATTACGTCACAGTAAAGGGTACTTCAAATTCAGACGTCACTTAATAAATACTGTAACTTGCCGCTGAAGCCCAAAGGATTATGCCCCTTCAACTTCCTTTTCCTTTTCTGATTTGATTTTTCGTGTTATAAATATCTGCCTCCAAAGACGACCTTGACAGTGCACAGTTCTGGGGATTTTCTTTTGCTAGAGCGGGGAAGTTGATTTCTCCACTTCTTCATTCAATGAATTTCCTTGAAGAACTTCCCCAGCAAATACTCAATGACATCCTAATGGAGATCCCGCACACACGTTACAACACTCTCATACAGTTAAGCCAACAATTGAGGGACGTGATAGAAAGCGAAGGCTTCTACCAACATAGAATTGCGTTTGGGAAATCTGAAAAGTTCATATGTTTACTTCACCACAATGGTATAACAACGTACGACCCTGTTCGGGGCTCTTGGCGCATGCTTCCTCCCATGCCCAATGTTTTTGGACCTGCGTTGTGCACTCGTTTGGTTGCCTGGAGAAGGAAACTTGTGATTATAACTTTGGAACGGGATAAAGAAGTTCAATATGCAATGTCCCGTGGTTATGGCCCTTTTTGTTGCCGCGCATTGGTCTATGATTTTTACTCTACTCATTGGTCTGTGGGCAATTTGAATTCTCCATATCTGCCAGGAGTCCGATATGATTGGCCATCGGCATTCTCCGTATCTGCTGAGGGAAGTGTTTATATTCCCCCAGGTGTCGTTTACATGATCGACGAAGACAGGTGGGAAGTTCTTCCTCAGATGCCAACACAAATTATCCTATCTCCACCTGTTTCGATTGCAGGAATGGCTTATGTCTTTAAATGTCATTTCGAGAAACCGCCCAGAATATTTTGTCCCAACACAAGGGAATGGACTGAGGAAGCGGGAACGTTGAGGCGTTCTAATGATTTTCTTACGGATCTTTGTAGAAGAAAGAGGTGGAATAGAATTTTCTGGAATGAAGGTCCTTCAATTAGAAGAAAGAGGCGGAATAGAATTTTCTGGGATGAAGATCGATTTTTTATGTTTACACCTGATGCACCGATTCCAGAGAGGTGGATTAATATCCAAACACCCGTAGAGTTTATGGGAATCCGGAGATTAAAGAGTGTGACAACTGTTGAAATTTAAAAGGATTTCAAAAGCATTGATTGTAAAGAAAATTTAGTTCTTGAAATCTGATTTTAAATCTTTCGTTTGAAGGTAGAGTGAGGTTGTTTTCTGTGAAAAAGACTGCGTTAAGCTTGAAAAAAAGTGTGATGTGCTGCATGTAGATTGGTGCCAACTTTGAATCTGATAATAACAATAAAGTAGTTGAGCATATATGCACTTTATCTATTCAAGATGATGCTATGTTGTTTTAGTGAATGTACAACTATCAATTTTTTTGAAAACTTTAAAGATTGATTCATTAGGATGCTAGATTTTATTAGTAGAGTAGAACATCTTGCTTCTCACCATTATAAAGAATGACTTTAAGATTAATTATTATTATTATTAAGAATATAAAATTCTTGAACAACAATACGAGATAAAAATTATGAAACTCAAGTAAAGTTGTCAATCCTCTCATCTATCAACACAAATTCAGTGTATAGTTCCAATTATAGGCACCCTGGTGCATTCTCTACTATGTCTATTGTATTACTTCTGTCATTCTCTCCTTTCTGATTTCTTCCAAGTTTTAAACTGGGAAATTGCCTTCTCAATTGAGTACCCGCTTTCCATCTTCAATGCCTCTTCAAAGCCTCTCTTCTTTTTTCTTTTTCTATTTTCTTCCTATGCTGATGTAATGTCTGGCTCTCAATCTTCCGCGTATCTTTTTCTACTCTATCGAATGATTTATCCAATCCCTTTCTAAATTCTACTTTATTTTACTCAATCTTGGGCACTCAAACCATTTTCCACAATTTGCATTAGTTTAGTCAACCTTCAGCACAAGAGAGATTTATGGAGAAGGATGAACAATAACATTCTCCATAATTGTTCGTTGGATCCTCAACTTTTATTAAAACTTGTCAAGATGTAAATGGTAATAATACAACTTTTTCAACATGGTATTTTGTTTCACAGATTCTAGAAATCAAATTTCTTGCCGAATTTAAATTCTTTCAAATAGTGGAATTTATAATTACAATTATTTTGTACATTAGGCAAAATACAGTTAAGAAATTATTTTGAAAATTATTTTAGTCTGATTTTTATATATTATTTTTCCAAACAATCAATTTTAAGAATGAAAATTATTTTTTTCCTTGCAATTCTGATTGAATGAGTGATGTTTTTTTTAAGACAAGACCTATCTAAAACTGCTACAAAATGTAGAAAATTTAAATATTTTTGGACAAAGAAGGATCTCCTGTAGGCCAAGTTGTTCCTAAATTAACATTTGCCTATAGTTGTTTGCTAATTAGTTTTAGATATTTTCCTCTAATTTTTATTCATGAAGATGAAGATATTATAGTGTATCTCTACTTTTTTTTTCCTGTAAACTACCAAGTAATTAAAAAAATATTCACTATAAATTCAAATTTAAAAACTTTAATCACAAAATATTAGATAAATACTTGAGAACTTTATAGGAACAATCCATCTCTTTTCAAATTTTTCATTATAAAATGACAAAAGTCTAAATAACTTAACAAGATTTTCAAGGAGACTAGTATGTCGAGTTTTTGATGTTAATGTGTTTCTCTGAAACCTTAAATTATAAGTATTTTTATAAAATATAAGAAATATATATTCTTATAGGAAAAATAAAATATGTTGCAAGTTCTTTCTTTCAATGAAATTGTGTAGTATAGTGAGGTTTTTCCACATCTACATTAACAAATGGTATAAATAATAAAGACTTATAATTGTTTATCCACTAGGTCCTTTAGTAGATGAAGATAATATGCATGGAGGTTAGTTCAATTAAATCATATGAACATTTATTAAATAAATTTGTGTTATCAACTTTACAATATTTTTAGATCAATAATCCTCTATGTGATGTTATCTACTTTATTATAATTAATATCATTTGATATTAGTTAATCAAGTTTTGCATGTGACTTGTACTTACTTCGTTGGAATGTGATTTACACTCACGAATATCATTTATCCCAAATTAATTCTACATTCACATTTCTAGATGGAATATACCTACCTATCTTCTCATTTCAATTTGATTTGATCTTATATTATGTTGGAGTAAATAGTTGTTACTATTTACTCATTGCTTAAGTTTACTTAGTTCAACACATTTATGAGGTAGATGGATATTGTAGAGTCATACTTGGACTCTACTTCCTCCAACGGGATATTGTTGAGTTCTATCAGAGCTCTCTTTCCTCCAAGTTGAGACACTTGTCTCATCCTTGTTCAATATTTACATCTACTCTTGCTTATTTAAGAAAGAGCTTATTGTTAATTTGAACACACCTCATTAGCTCATTTCAATATAGCTTCTTGTGTTGATTCTGTGAAAATTCTATTGTAGACATTGATTATTAATCTCCTATCTTATAAAGATTATTTAATTGTTGAAAATTAATTCACAACTAAAATTGAAAAATAACACAACTACAACTTCACCAATAAAAACACGGAAAGAAATATGCCACACAATAACCTGATATTTTTGGACAATTTCCTTGGAAAAATCCCCAGGAGAAAACCAGTACTGCAGATGAGAAATATATTAAACTTCAGAAAATTAAGAGATACAAAATTCCTTTCCTCTCACTGGCAGAACTCTGACAATCTCCCAATTCCTCCTACTGATATTCCTCTATTGTTATCCCCAACACTATCACTATACCCTTCCTAAAATTGTAAGACTATTTTCTATCATCACAAATACATTTTCTAACACTGCAAATGCTCTCAAACTTGTGTTGATGTGTTGGTGTGCTCTCCAACTTCTTGGCATGTATTTTTCAAATGCCCCTAGACCCCCTTTTATACTACCCTCATTGGTAAACCAACAAACCGAGATCAATTCTCAATAAATGGCTGAGATTAAAAATAATGCAACAACCAATAAAAAATTTGGTTGCAAGGTGTCACCTAGGGAAATCAAATAATTAAACAAATATTATCCCTACAGTAACAAATTTTTTTAGGAAAATAATTATTTTCTAATTATTAGCAAATGGACAAACAGTTGTCTAAGCTAACTCAAGTAACACTCCCTCTTAGCGAGGAATTTCATCTGCATGATACCCAACTTATCTCTAACAAAGATGAATTTTTCCTTCCCCAATGCCTTTGTCAGAATGTCTGCTACCTGCTCCTCTATAGGTGTATACTATAGTTGAACAATCCCTCATTGTACACAATCCTTGATGAAGTAATACTTGATGTTTGTATGTTTAGACCTATCATGAAACACTAGATTCTCAAACATCTTGATGCAACTCTGATTGTCATAGTGTATCATAGTAGTCTCAACTCTATGACCAAACAAAGCCACTAGAAACTTTCAAAGCAGTTTAGCTTCACACATCGTCATGCTAGCTGCTATGTATTCTGCTTCTACAGAATTAGAGCTACAAAATTCTACTTCCTACTAAACCAAGAGACAACTCCCGATTCCAAACTGAAACAACACCCTGAAGTGCTTCTCTTGTTCATTGTTCTACCTTCCCAATCTGTATCAATATAGCCTATCAACTTGATACCTTCACCTCAAACATATCTGATCTCATAATCAATTGTACCACAAAGATAACACAACACATGCTTTTATGTTGTCCAATGCACTATCTTTGGCTCCACCATGAACTAACTAAGAGAGTTTATTGCAAAGGCTATATCTAGCCTAGTGATGACCAAATATATCTAGCCTAGCCTCACTCTTCACAAATCCCATCTCTTGCAAGTATGCTCAATGTGCTCATACCACACTCTGGGAGGTTATTTGAGTCCGTACAAAGTTCTCTTCAATATGCACATGTGGGTCTCTTTTTTGTGTGCTATAAAAGCTTCTAGTTTCTCTATGTATACCTCCACCTTCGAGAATATTACCTTGGCATCTATTTGATAGATCTGTCATCTCATATGTGCTGCAAATGAGATCACAGCTTGTATAGAATTATACTTGGCAATAGGAGAAAATGTCTCCTTGTAGTCTATTCCCTCCTTCTGATAGAACCCCTTTTTCACAAACCTCGCTTGTATTTCTCAATGAACTATCTCCACCATGCTTGATATTACAGATCTAGCATGATCTAGCCACTTCTCTATCTATTGGTCTAGGTACTACCTCCCACACATCATTCTACATTATTGAGGTATATTCCTCAACCATTACATCTCACCACACCCAATGCTATGTAGCCTCTTGATAACTAGAAGGCTCACTATCTACCAAATAAATGACTAAATCCACATAGTCATTAAACTTGGCTTGTTGTCTCCTTTATCTCGTACTCCTCCTAGGAGTTCCCACAAACTCCCAAGTATCCCTTTTTTGAACCTCACGGTTCCTACTGCCAACTGTAGAGGACAAGATATCAACCTCCATATCTTCTGGATGCATTTCCTAATGCACCAGTTGCTCCATACTCTACGAACTCTCACCACCTGAACCTATTCTTGTACTAGTAAATGTACTCAAGATTTATTGTTCTTGACACAGTTTAGCTACTCTTGGAGCTGTTGGAGCTTCTTCTTGTAGGAAGAAACTTGAATCAATAGATGGGTTTGGGTCTCAGGTTAGGTACTCAAGTTTGACAAGAAAATAGTCCAATTGATGAGGATTGAAAGGAATCCTCCTTCTTCTTTGAGCTCCACATCACTCAGGCGGGTATTGCCTTATCTGCACACTCAAAACACCTCATGAAAAATAGTAGGCTTGTGATAGATTATTGTGGAATAGTCTTCAAACACTTTTAGGTATCTTGTACCTCAATAAATCCAATTCTTATGCAATAGCCCTATTTGCATAGAATGAATCTGAAGACTAGAGAGGACCTCCTCCTACTACTACCAACATGAAAGGGAAAGGTATTTGATTTGAATGATTTTAATGTTGGGTTGAATGGACCCTTGAAATACCCTTAGTCTCTCATAGACCAGCGCCTTATCGAATAGGCAACAGAGTCAAATACCTTACTGCAACAAAGAGCTATGAAACAAGAAAACAATACATTCTAATATGTTGATGCCTTACACCAAACATACATCATTAATCAAGTCATACTTCAACAATCCACCTATGTACCTAGATATGTTATCACCTATTCAAAGGATTTTAACCCTGCCCTTAGAAGAGACCTATAAACAAATGATACATTAATCAACATCCACTGAAAGACGAGCATGAAATACCCTTGATACCCCAACTCATACACATCTGAAAACTAATCTTAAACTTAGTTGTTTCTGCGAAAACAACTCTATTGCAGACACATAGGAATTGCAAATAGAAAGGTTGAAACACCCTTGATGCTTCAATCAATAAGTCTAAAACTCAAATGGAGACAATCTGATAACAGTATAACTATATTGGAAACTCATACATAAGACAAACTGTTACATAATGTATTCTATTCTCCAAACTAGAAAGGAAAGAGGGAACCTTATATGCAGAGAAAAAGGAAGTATTTACAAGGCAGAACATTCATGGAACCAGCTTTCAGAAGAAAACTTGAACCCTTCTAAATGATCTTGAAAATCCTTTTATAGGAACAAGGATTGCAACAAGAAAAGTATCATTTAGGGAAAAAGTAGGTCTGCAACAACTAGGTACAACAAGAAGTAAAGAATGAAGGAAACCCAAGAAACCCTAGAGAATCAGATCAAATTTGATGTACAAATGCATTGGTTTCATTCTCAAGGTTAATTACAGATACAAATTTAACTGACTTCTTGTTGTAGGAGACAAAATTTAAATGCTAGAGTCGGTCTGCATAAAAGCATGCATGTACCAGTCATGGAAATCTCTGACAAAATCAAAACCCTCACCACCTACTATCAAATAATTGTCCTTTGTATTCATCAAGCATGGCACCCCAGGCAAGAAAATCTGATCTGCGCAGCAATCCATATCATCTTCATCAATTTCCAACTACAAATCTCCTGGTGCAATCAATTCTGAACCACCATTTTTTTTACATGGCTCACCGCTTCAAACCCTGGCAAAAACCCTAGAGAGATATTTGAATTTAGGCTACAACGGCTACAGGGTCCAATTTAAAACATGACCGTCGATCCTATTCCCTCCCAAAAAATTAGGTGATCCACATTAAATCTTGCAATAGTCAAAAACCCTTTGAAAAGGTCATCGGCCATGCCAGCAGTCAACAACGACTCAAAATCAAGCACGTCAGCATCACGTAGCACATCGGACCCACCCTGCCACATAGAGTCAACACAAAATGTTAGTAGCATGATCTCATAACATGAAAATGGCCTATGCAAACATGTGACAAACTACCAGCATTCATCCTGCTGCTTGCCTTTAAGTTATGGTCCCACCTGGAACACCTGTCAAGCACCCATTCACTGAATACCACCCAGTCACCTCTGACACAGGATCCACCCACTTAAGCCTTATAATCGGATGGCAGTCGCATGATCTCAAGGAGTCAAGAGATTCTATGAGATCATGCACCCACCGTAGATTATGAATCTGTGACCTCTTAAAAGATTCGAGCCCACTAACAACCGTCAACTCATCACTTCATGGACCAATAAGAAAATTCCATTTCAGCACAGCTGGTAGTGGACCCATTGACATCCTTTATACCACCTAGAAAATTGGATGGCCGGTGCATGATCTCATAAGCAAAAAAGATTCCATGCACTTTTACGCCAACTGTCAATCTTGAATCTCCTGCAGATGCCATGAAACCTTGATCCCACCCTGCTGTGTCACTCACTTCGACCAATCAAAGAATGCCACATTGCAAACAATTGACAAGAGGGCCCCAACTTTTATTTTTCATGCCCAGGTCCCTCTAACAACCCTGCCATATCACGTTTTCTTTCAGCCAATAAAATGCTACCACCTGTGCCTACCTAGCAGTGGACCCACCCGTTTGAAGCACTGTGACCATGGAAGAATCAACAGTCGGTGTATGATCTCATGGCTCTGACACAGTCTATGAGAAGATGCACCCACCATTAGATCAAGATGGTGTCAGAGAGATGTCAGGCCTAGGAAATATAAAAGCTGTCGGAACTTTAGGCTTAAGGAAATATTAAGCACTGAGGACTTAGGGAAAAATAAAAGTGCTAGGCGGATAGACTTAGGAAAAAATATTTCGAGAGACCTAGGCTTAGGCAAAAATAATTAAAGGGGCTCGACATCAAACTTTAGTCACATGATCGCATAGCATGAAAAAGGCCTATGCGAACATGTGACAAACCGCATAACATGCGAAGCGGTCACAATAATTTAGCACATGGGTATTTTGGGGTTTTAGTGGCCTGAAAAGTAACAGTAAATTAGAACAAGGCTGGGGCAGTTAGGGATTTTATCATATAATGGCTAGAAATATGAAATTTTCTTAGGGTTTAAGGCCAGAGACAAAAATATTTGTAGAGACCAAAGGAAAGGACATAAAGCCATGAAACGTTTTGCAAGGATAGACCATTTTCTGAGGATTTTTTACTATTACAAGAAAATGGGCTAACAGTGGCTCTATCTAGAGATGCATGCCTCTTGCAGGCATGGCAAGGATTCATAAATCACTAGGGGAGTAGACCACCCACAGGACAAAAACTAGGGACCTCAAAAATTGGCAACCGAACCAAGGAGACAGGAAGGGAAACACACAATAAAAGGGTAAAATATTTACATATGTTTACAAATTTTGAAACTTTTCTTGGTGGCCCCTGGCCACCAACAGAAAATTAGAGACCCTCCAGAATCAAAGGTTTGATTCTCATCCACATATGTGACCAAACACCTGAAAATTTTATGACCATCTTTCTGCCAACATATGTGAATAACCATGGGCTAAAGAATGAAATTGTAATGATCACTACCCATGCTTTTCCAATCATAACCACTTTCATACTCCAAGAAGTGTGGGACATCATCTAATTCTTCCTAATGACTGGAAACAAAAATTTGATCTAGTAATGCATCAGGAAATAAAACATACTGATCATCATGCATTACCACAAAAATACCTAGCTGAAAAGGACTTGGATCCTCTAATTTTACTTCATGCATTGCCTCAGCCACTGAGCAACTTGGTTCCTCCATGATATCTTCACTGACTAGATCATAAACCAAGTGAAGGTCTTCTTCATAAACATTGTGATAGGGGGACAACTGATCTGCATCATTGTCTCCATCAAGAGAGTTTATGTCCCAGTCATTGAAGACAAGGTACTCAATACTATCACCATCACTATCATATTTATCAAAAGAAGGAAAAGGATATAAACAAGAAACTTGTTCATCACTACAATTTCTGTGACAGGAAAACACACTGTCATGTCCTTCTACCTCTTCTCTTACAAAGTCACTATGTATGAGGAGATCTCTAGTGAAAATGGAACATCATAATCACTTTGAACACTGGCCTCATTATCAGTGTCAAAGGATATATCATAGGGGAACTACAAATCAAAATCCAAAATAGGGGCATACCTCTGGAATTCTTCAGCCAAGAGTACTGAAATCTTTTCACTGCTCAATGGACTTTGGGCTTTGTTTTCATCTTCCTCAGCTTCACCCCTATTGCTGCAAATATCATCCCTGTCAAGAACAAGGATAGACATCTCTGGCCTTAGATCATCTTGTGTGAAGCAATCTATGCAGGAATCATCATCTGCATCATATTCAATATTTTTCCCTTCACACAAAACATCATCAAACTAGGACAAAAAAACTGCCCTCTCATGTTGACAAGAAGAAAAATCTGCAGACAAAAAGGAAATATTTCCATCCTCAGATTCATCTTTAGCACTCTCATATGCACTAACCTCACTATCAGCTTGATAATCAATACTCTCTACAAAATGAGAGTCAACATCAGAAACATTTGCTTCCTCATGATCATCATCAGGAACCACCAGTCTTAGCAATCTTATGTCCTCTGCTAACTGCTAGTTCTCCATTTTTATTTTTGCTAATTCCTTCTTGAGAACAACAACTTTATCAAAATGCTCAATAAACCTTTCTCTCAATACATCCCAAGAAGAGATTGAGCATGAAGGCAAGGACAAGAACCAATACCTTGCACTATCAAAAAATGTCTGCACAAGCAGCCTCATAGCAACATCTTCATGCTCAACATCCATTTCACCAAAAAGACCCATGACATCATATATATGTTGGCTTGCTGAAACTGATCCATCAACCATGAATCTAGGCAAGCACTCCCCAACCTCAGCAAAGAACTCATGAGGGGCACCTTCAATGCCATCGAAACAAAAAGGCCTATATTCCTCCATGAGTAATTTCCCACTAACTTTCATCCCTTTACGGTAGTGCTAAACACTTGATAGGGATACATTTTCTTTTACAACTGATTTTCATAAAAAAAAGGCATATAAAAACCAAAATACCTAGAAGTTCTGCAGTAGGAACTAATTTGTTGACTGGAAGCAGGGCAGATCTAGAGCTCACCATGCAGCTCCATCAGGTTCTATTATTTTGTAGAGTCACCACCTCCTTGCAGAGGAAAGTATTTTACTTGTTTTTATTCTTCTTCCAATCAACCAAAGCCTCACCAGGATCCTACACTATTTATCAGGAAGTGCACTGATCAAACAGAGAATTCAGAGTCACCACTCAACACTCAGTGAGAAGATTTTAGCAAATGCTTTTTTTTTACTTTTGACTCTTTGATCATATAACCAGACTCTGGGATAGATCAGCAAAGCAAGGAATTGGATATCTTAAACTTGCTATCATTTATCATTCCCTAGCAGAGTCACCAATCTATTGGAGCTTCTTCTTGCAGGACCAAACTTGAATCAATAGATGGGCTTGGGTCTTAGGTTAGGCACTCAAGTTTGACAAGAAAATAGTCCAATTGATGAGGATTGAAAGGAATCCTCCTTCTTCTTTGAGCTCCACATCACTCAGGCGGGTATTGCCTTATCTGCACACTCAAAACACCTCATGACAAATAGTAGGCTTACAGATAGATTATTGTGAAATAGTCTTCAAACCCTTTTAGGTATCTTATACCCCAATAAAGCCAATTCTTATGCAATAGCCCTATTTGCATAGAATGAATCTGAAGACTAGAGAGGACCTCCTACTACTACTACCAACATGAAAGGGAAAGGTATTTGATTTGAATGATTTTAATGTTGGGTTGAATGGACCCTTGAAATACCCTTAGTCTCTCATAGACCAGTGCCTTATCCAATGGGCAGTAGAGTCAAATACCTTACTGCAATAGAGAGCTATGAAATAAGAAAACAATACATTCTAATATGTTGATGTCTTACACCAAACATACATCATTAATCAAGTCATACTTCAACAATACACCTGTGTACCTAGATATGTTATCACCTATTCAAAGGATTTTAACCCTCCCCTTAGAAGAGACCTATAAACAAATGATACATTAATTAGCATCCACTGAATGACAAGCATGAAATACCCTTGATACCCCAGCTCATACACATCTAAAAACAAATCTTAAACTTAGTTATTTCTGTGAAAACAACTCTATTGCAGACACATAGGAATTGCAAATAGAAAGGCTGAAACACCCTTGATGCTTTAATCAATAAGTTTAAAACTCAACTAGAGACAATCTGATAACAGTATAAGTATATTGGAAACTCATACATAAGACAAACTGTTACAACATGTATTCTATTCTCCAAACCAGAAAGGAAAGAGGGAACCCTATATGCAAAGAAAAAGGAAGTATTTACAAGGCAGAACATTCATGGAACTAGCTCTCAGAAAAAAACTCAAACCCTTCTAAATGATCTTGAAAATCCTTTTATAGGAACAAGGATTGCAACAAGAAAAGGATCATTTAGGGAAAAAATAGGTCTGCAACAACCAAGTACAACAAGAAGTAAAGAATGCAAGAAACCCAAGAAACCCTAGAGAATCAGATCAAATCTGATGTACAAATGCATTGGTTTCATACTCAAGGTTAACTACAGATACAAATTTAACTGACTTCTTGTTGCAGGAAACAAAATATAAATGCCAGAGTCGGTCTGCATAAAAGCATGTGTGTACCAGTCATGGAAATCTCTGACAAAATCAAAACCCTAGCCACCTACTATCAAATAATTATCCTTTGTATTCATCAGGCATGGCACCCTAGGAAAGAAAATCTGATTTGTGAGACAACCCATATCATCTTCATCAATTTCCAATTACAAATGTCCTGGTGCAATCAATTCTGAACCACTATTTTGTTTTACATGGCTCACGGCTTCAAACCCTGGTGAAAACCCTATAGAGATATTTGAATTTAGGCTGCAATAGCTACAAGGTCCAATTTAAAACATGACCATCGATCCTATTCCCTCCCGGCAAATTGGGTGATCACATTAAATCCTGTGACATTAAAAAACCCTTTGAAAAGATCATCAGCCATGCCAACAGTCAACAACCACTCAAAATCAAGCACATCAGCATCATGTAGCACATCGGACCCACCCTGCTGCATAGAGTCAACATAAAATGTTAGTCGTGTTAGCCCATTTTCGTGTCATAGTTAAATTTTTCAGAAAATGGTCTATCTCTGCAAAAAATTTCATGGTCTCATCTACTTTCATGTGGTCTATACAATTATTTCTATGTCTTTGGCATAAACCCTCGGCCACATTTTAAAAATCTAGTCGTTGTAAGAAATAAATCCTAAGTCATATCTTGGCCTCGTTCTATTTCTCTGTTACCTTTTTGGGCCACTTAAAGATTTCCTTTTGGCATGTGCGCTTTTTCCTCTCATTGTTCGCTAAGTTGGGTAATGCTTTTTCATGCCTTTTAAGTTATTCGGCGAACCTACGAGTGCATGTCATGTGTTGCCTCAATCGCCAGTTCTCCTAATCCTCAAGCCGTTACATCTTTTATTTGGTGAACTGGCGAATTCTATGTGTTGCACATTCTCTAAGTCTTCTAGCGGTTAGCAGTTTCATCTTGTGATTGCCCGAATGTATGTTCACGTATTCTTCTAATGCTTAGCGGCCACCGGTTTACTTTACATGACCTGGCGAAACAACTTATTTTCCTTTGGGTTGCATATTTGCGAGATGCTTGACTTTCTTTATAAGCAATAGCACATGTGGACCAACTATCAGATATATGCTGATGTGGCAGCTTGTTATTAGTCAAGGAATAATGATCTAGAATGTTGTCAGGTGGGCTGATGTCAGAGAGTAAAATCTATGGTCAGCGTATGATTGCATGGAATATTCTCACCCCATGTGATCATGTGCCAGTCATCTGATCAGATGCCAGAAGGGTAGTGTGGTCATCCTGCTAGGTAAGCATAGTTGGCACTCTCTCATTGGTCCATGAGGTAATGATTGGGTAGTTGTTAGTGGGACCTGAATCTTCAACTTGTCAGTGGGTCCTGACACTTGCAGTGAATCAACAGATAGCGTAAAAGTGCATAGAAGATGTCAAAGGTATGCGATCATGTGACTAGCAGTCAATCTTCCTATGTGGGCCCAGTAGAATTTCTCAGTGTCTTTGGCGGCAGTGATAAAATATTTAGCGGCGCTGATAAATTCCTGTCTTGTTCACTGGATTGCATGATAAATTGGTGATGCTCTAAGTCTTTAGGTGATTATGCGAATAAGTGTGTTCGCTGAATCTCTTAATTATTTGGTGAAGTTCTAAGTTTCTTGGTGAGTAAGTGAATGGTTCTAGTCACTTGTTCGCAGAATAGCTAAAGGGTGAAGTTTCAAAGGGGATTTAGCGAATGGCCGAGTGAAGGTTTTTGTGCATTCACCAAGTCTAACCAAGGGTTATCATGAGACTTAGTGATTCAACAAAAAGCTTTGTTCGCTGAATCACTTGACCTAACTACAGTCAAAAGAGGTATTAAGCAACTTGGATTTCCTTTGCAGTTGCGTGTTCACCAAGTAGGAAGGTTGAGTTTGCTGAGATAGTGGGACAGCATAATGATTCATTATTGAGTTGTCTTGTTGTGATTGGCTGAGCTGGAAAAGGATTGAAAACATGTCAGTGGGCCCAAATGATTCAAGAGAGGAGGATAGCATGGCAGATCCAGTGGTTGGCACATGATCTCATGGAAGGTGTCAGACCCATGTGATCATGCACCTGCCGTTTGATTTCAAAGGCTTGTAAATGTGGGTCCTATGTCAGAGTTGACTGGATGGTATGCAGTGAATAACTTGCTGACAGGTGGCGCAGGGTGGGCCCAGGCGGGGTCAAAGGGACTTGACAGTCCGGATAAATTTGTTTAGCGGCCTGAAAAACTTCAATGATTTCACTTGTTTGCGAAGTAAAAGGATGATGTTCTATATGACTTAGCATTTCAGTGAAGATGTATTCGCACAATCACCAAAAGTTTTAGCAGTGACATAAGGTATTTTGTGAACTAGCGAAAAGGCCTTCAGTCGCCAATTCACCAAATGTAGCTGGGGTGAGTTAAGTTGTTTTCAGTCACCAGTTCGCAGGGTTAAGTGATGAGTTAGTATTTCATTTCATGAATAGGAAATGGCATTGTCACATAGTCACTAAATGTAAACCAGGATTCCTATAAAGGTTAAGCCATAAGCCTGAGAAACATGATGATCTGACAGTGCCGATTTAAAGTTGATCCAGATTCAAATTGTGACTGTCGATATTTTCCAGGTGCCATAGAGTGACTGTTGCTACCAGGAATTCAAATATTAAAATGGCTTTCTGCGACAGTAAGGACCAAAATTGAATGTTTAAATGGCCGTGTTTGGTGAGAATGGTTGCCAACTGTTGCAGAGTGGTCCTGAGGCCTCATGATTAATTGCAGAGGAGTCCTATGCTGTAAGGAGCTATGTTTTCTCACTCGAGGCATGTTGCAGATAGTTGATTAGACTAATTGGCATGACAGGTTTATGGTCCTTGGTACATTCTCAGAGATTTTTCTTGAATGAGGATCATTTTTGGATCTGGTCACCAAGGTTTTCATTCCCTGTATTAAATTTTTGACTGTTTCAGTTGGTGTGGTGGGTGAAAACCCTAGCCCTAGTCATCCGTAGCTTGTTGCATCTTGTTGTGGGATTCCAAGATGACTAGGGGGTTTAAATAGTAAAATTTTTGACTTTGTATGGGTTCCATTCTTTCTACAAATTCTGGAGAAGAATTGGTTCCAAGTGAAGGGTCCTTTTCCTGTAGATATTTCCTTTTCTCTACATATAGAGTTCCTTCTTTCCTCTCTGGTTTTCTGAGAATATGATGCATATTGTAACAGTTTGTCTTATGTATGAGGATTTAATATATTCTTACTATTACCAAGCTATCTCAATTTGAATTCTAAATTCATTAATCATACATCAAGGGTGTTTGATTTTTCTATTTGCATTACCTAAGTGTTTTCAAGTGGAGTTGTCTTCACAGAGATAACTGGTTTAGGGTTAGTGTTCATGTATGTATGAGCTGAGGTGTCAAAGATATGTCATGCTTGTCTTCCATTAGATGCTAGTTAATGTATTGTCTATTTATAGGTCTCTTCTAAGGGGAAGGTTAAAATCCTTTGAATGGATAATAACATATTTGAATGCACAACTGGGTTGTTAAGTTGAGGTTTGGTCATGGTGTGTGATTGATGTCAGGTATCAACACATTGAGTATATTATTTTCTTGTTTCATAGCTTTCTCTTGCAATAGGGTATTTGACTCTGTGCCCCATTAGATAAGGCACTGGTCTATGAGAGATTTAGGGTATCTCAGGGGTCTCTTCAATCCATCTAAAATCATTTCATTTATGTTCCACCCTTTCCCTTTCTGTTGTTAGTGTAGGTCTCTGGTTTTCATACTCACTCCATGCAAGTAGGGCTATTGCATGAGATCTTGGTTTCATTTGAGGTACAAGATACCTATAAGGGTTTGAGAGCCATTCCATAGTCAGTTACCTACAGGCCTGTAGCATGACTCAAGATTTATGTGTGTGTAGATGAGGTATACCCGCTTGAGTGATGTGGAGCTTAAAGTGTAGAAGGACCTATCTTTGATCCTTGTTAGTTGGCCCTTTTTCTTGTCAGATTTGGAGTGTTGAGTGAATGTGACACTAGCCCTATCAATCCTTATGTCAGTCTAACCTTTGGGAAAAAGAGCACCAACAAGATGGCGACTTCACTGGGGAGAACAATAATGAAGAGGTGTATTTGTTAGAATCTCTGGTTGTTTCAAAATTTTGCAGTATCTTATTGCCCAGATTGATCTGGGCCATTTGAGTCACCAACAAGATGGTGACTCTACTGGGGATAACAACAATGAAAAAGTATATCTGTTAGGATCTTTGGTTTGGCTTATGTTGTTATATTCAAAATATTTGGTTGACCGGATTGATTTACCCATCTAAGTCACCAACAAGATAGTGACTCTACTGGGGAAGGAGTAAAAGATAGCAAGCTTTCCTTGCTTAGCTTGATTGTCCCAGAGTCTAGTTAAAAGATCACAGAGTCTGATACAAAAATTACACTTGAAAAATCTTCTCACTGTGTTGAGTGGCGACTCTGAAGTCTCTATTTGATCGGTGCACTTCCTGATAAATAGTGTGTATACCTGGTGAAGTTTTGGTTGATTGGAGGAAGAAACACAGAGCAAGTACAAAAAATTTCCTCTTTAAGGAGGTGGTGCCTCTGTAAAGTAATGAACCTAATGGAGCTGCATGGTGAGCTCTAGATCTGACCTGCCTTCCAGTCAGCAAGGTCCTTTTCAAGGCTTCCAGGTATTTTAGTTTTCATATGCTCTGTTCCTTATGAAAATCAGTTTGTAAAGAAATGTTTCCCTATCAAGTGTCTAGCACTATTATAAAGGGACGAATAGTAGTGGGCAGTTCCTTATGGAGGAATTCAGGCCCTTTTGCTTTGAAGGCATTGAAGGTGCCCCACATGAGTTCTCTACTAAGGATGGAAGGTGCTTGCCTAGATTCATGGTTGATGAATCTATTTCGGCAAGCCAACTTGTTTTTATTATCATGGGTCTATTTGGAGACTTGGATATTGAGCATGAAGATGTTGCTATGAAGCTTTTTGTGCATATAATTTTTGATAGTGCAAGGAAGTGGTTCTTCTCCTTGCCTTCATGTTCAATCCCTTTTTGGGATGTGTTGAGAGCTAAGTTTGTTGAGCATTTTGATAAAGTTGCTGCTCTCAAGAGGGAATTAGTAAGAATGAAAATGGAGAACTGGTAGTTGGAGAGGGACATAAGATTGCTAAGATTGGTGGTTCTTGGTGATGACCATGAGGAGATAAGTGTTTCTAATGTTGATTCTCATTTTGCAGAAGATATTGATTATGAAGATGACATTGAGGTCAGTGCATATGAGAGTGCTAAAGATGAATCTAAGAATGGCAATATTTCCTATTTGTCTGCAGATTTTTCTTCTTTTCAGTATCAAAGTTCTTGCTTCTTGTCCCAGTTTGATGATGTTTTGTGTGAGAGGCAAGAAAGTGGATATGATGCAGATGATGATTCCTACATAGACTGCTTCATACAAGATGATTTGATGCCAGAGTTCTCAGTCCTTGTTCCTGACAAGGAAGATGCTTGTAACAGGGATGAAGCGGATAAAGAGGAAAATGAAGCCCAAAATCCATTAAGCAGTGAAGAGATTTCAGCACTCTTGGCTGAAAAATTTCAGAGGTATGCCCATGTTTTGGATTTTGATTTACAACTCCCCTGTGATATATCCTTTGACACTGATGATGAGGTCAGTGTTCAAAGTGACCCTGAGGACCCATGTATATTACAGTTCCCCTCATGTAGTGACTTTGTAAGAGACGAGGTAGAAAGACATGATAGTGTGTTTTCCTATCATAAAAATTCTAGTGATGAACAAGTTTCTTGTTCATATTCTTTTCCTTCTTTTGATGAATATGATACTGACAGTGACAGTGTTGAGGACCTAGTCTTCAATAGTCGAGATAGAGCTTCTTTTGGTAACAATGGTGTAGATCATTTGTTCTCCCTGTCATGAAGTTTTTGAAGATCTTTACTTGGTTCATGATCTAGTTCATGAAGGCATCATGGATGAAGCGAGTTGTCTATTGGCTGAAGTAGTGCATGAAGGTAAATCAGAGGATTTAGGTCCTTATCAGCTAGGTATTTTTGTAGTAATGCATGATGATCAGTATTCTTTATTTTCTAATGCATTACTAGGTGAGTTTTTTATTGTTTCCAGTCATTAGGAAGAATTAAATGATGACCCATACTTCTTGGAGTATGAATGTAACAGTCATGACTAGAAAAACATGGGTAGTGATCATTACAATTTTATTTGTCAGCCCATGATTATTCACATATGCTGGTAGAAGGATGGTTATGAAATTTGTAGGTGTCTGGCCACATATGTAGATGAAAATCAGATCTTTGACTCAGGTGGGTCACTGATTTTATTTTGGTGGCCTGGGGCCACCAAGTAAAGTTTCAAAGTTTGTATATATATGTAAATATTTCCCTTTCCTATTGTGTGCTTCTCTCCCTGGTTCGGTTGCTAGTTTTTGAGGTCCCTTGTTTTTTGTTTTGGGGTGGTCTACTTCTCCCAGTGATCTGAATTCTTTCCATGCCTGCAAGAGGCATGCATCCCCAACCAGAGCCACTGTTAGCCCATTTTCATGTCAGTTAAATTTTTTAGAAAATGGTCTATCTCTGCAAAAAAATTCATGGTCTCATCTATTTTCATGTGGTCTCTACAATTATTTCTATGTCTTTGGCATAAACCCTTAGAAACATTTTAAAAATCTAGCCGTTGTAAGAAATAAATCCTAAGTCATATCTTGGCCTCGTTATATTTCTCTGTTACCCTTTTGGGCCACTTAAAGATTTCCTTTTGGCATGTGCGCTTTTTCCTCTCATTGTTTGCTAAGTCGGGTAATGCTTTTTCATGCCTTTTAAGTTATTCGGTGAACCCGCGAGTGCATGTCATGTGTTGCCTCAGTCGCTAGTTCTCCTAATCCTCAGGCCCTTACATCTTTTATTTGGTGAACTAGAGAATTCTATGTGTCACGCGTTCTCTAAGTCTTCTGGTGGTTAGCAGTTTCATCTTGTGATTGCCCGAATGTATGTTTGTGTATTCTTCTGATGCTTGGTGGTCAGCGGTTTACTTTACACGACCCAGTGAAACAACTTATTTTCCTTTGGGTCACATATTCACGAGATGCTTGACTTTCTTTCTAAGTGATAGCACATGTGGATCGGCTGTCAAATATATGCTGATGTGGTGGCTTGTTATTAGTCAAGGAATAATGATCTGGAATGTTGTCAGGTAGGCCGATGTCAAAGAGTAAGATCTACGGTTAGCGTATGATCACATGGAATATTCTTGCCCCATGTGATCATGAGCCAGCTGTCTGATCAGATGCCAGAAGGGTAGTGTGGTCATCCTACTAGGTAAGCATAGTTGGCGGTGTCTCATTGGTCCATGAGGTAATGACTGGGCAGTTGTCAGTGGGACTTGAATCTTTGACTTGTCAATGGGTCCTAACACTTGCAGTGAATGAATGGATGGCATAAAAGTGCATAGAAGATGTCAGAGGTATGCGATTATGCGACTAGCCATCAATCTTCCTATGTGGGCCCAGTAGAATTTCTCAGTGTCTTTGGCGGCAATGATAAAATATTTAATGGCACTGATAAATTCCTGTCTTGTTCACTGGATCACATGATAAATTGGTGATGCTCTGAGTCTTTAGGTGATTATGCAAATAAGTGTGTTCGCTGAATCTCTTAATTATTTAGCGAAGTTCTAAGTTTCTTGGCGAGTAAGCAAATGGTTCCAGTCGCTTATTTGTAGAATAGCTAAAGGGTGAAGTTTGAAAGGGGATTTAGCGAATGGGTGAGTGAAGGTTTTCGTGCATTCACAAAGTCTAACCAAGGGTTATCATGAGACTCAGCAATTCAGCAAAAAGCTTTGTTCGCTGAATCACTTGCCCTAACTATAGTCACAAGAGGTATTAAGCGACTTGGATTTCCTTTGCAATCGCGTGTTTGCCGAGTAGGAAGGTTGAGTTTTCTGAGATAGTGGGACTGTATAATGATTCATTGTTGAGTTGTCTTATTGTGATTGGCTGAGCTGGAAAAGGATTGCAGACACGTCAGTGGGCCCAAATGATTCAAGAGAGGAGGACAGCATGGTAGATCCAATGGTTGGCGCATGATCTCATGGAAGGTGTTAGACCCATGCAATCATGCACCTGCCATTCGATTTTGAAGGCTTGTAAATGTGGTCCTATGTCAGAGTTGACTAGATGGTATGCAATGAATAACTTGCTGACAGGTGGCACAGGGTGGGCTCAGATGGGGCCAAAGGGGCTTGGCAGTCCTGATAAATTTGTTTAGCGGCCTGACAAACTTCAATGTTTTCGCTTGTTCATGAAGTAAAAGTATGATGTTCTAAATGACTTAGCATTTTAGTGAATATGTATTCGCACAATCGCCAAAAGTTTTAGCAGTGACATAAGGTATTTTGCAAACTGGCAAAAAGGCCTTTAGTTGCCAGTTCACCAAATGTAGCCGGGGTGAGTTAAGTTGTTTTCAGTCACCAGTTCATGGGGTTAAGCGATGAGTTAGTATTTCATTTCATGAATAGGAAATGGCATTGTCACGTAGTCACTAAATGTAAACCAAGATTCCTATAAAGGTTAAGCCATAAGCCCGGGAAACATGAAGATCTGATGGTGCTGATTTAAAGTTGATCCGGATTCAAATTGTGACTGTCAATATTTTCTATGTGCCATAGAGTGACCATTGCTACCAAGAATTCAAATATTAAAATGGCTTTCTGCGATAGTGAGGACCAAAATTGAATGTCTAAATGGCTGTGTTTGGTGAGAATGGTTGCCAACCATTTCAGAGTGGTCCTGAGGTCTCATGATTAATTGCAGAGGAGTCTTGTGCCATAAGGAGCTATGTTTTCTCACTCGAGGCATGTTGCAGATAGCTGATTAGACTGATTGGCATGACAGGTTTATGGTCCTTGGTACATTCTCAGAGATTTTTCATGAATGAGAATCATTTTTGGATTTGATCACCGAGGTTTTCATCCCCTATATTAAATTTTTGACTGTTTCAGTTGGTGTGGTGGGTGAAAACCCTAGCCCTAGTCATCTGTAGTTTTTTGCATCCTATTGTGGGATTCCAAGATGACTAGGCGGTTTAAATAGTAAAATTTTTGACTTTGTAAGGGTTTCGTTCTTTCTACAAATTTTGGAGAAGAATTGGTTCCAAGTGAAGGGTCATTTTCCTGTAGATATTTCCTTTTCTCTACATATAGAGTTCCTTCTTTCCCCTCTAGTTTTCTGAGAATATGATGCATATTGTAATAGTTTGTCTTATGTATAAGGATTAAATATATTCTTACAGTTACCAAGCTATCTCCATTTGAATTCTGAATTCATTAATCATACATCAAGGGTGTTTGATTTTTCTATTTGCATTGCCTAAGTGTTTGCAAGTGGAGTTGTCTTCGCAGAGATAACTAGTTCAGGGTTAGTGTTCATGTATGTATGAGCTGAGGTGTCAAAGATATGTCATGCTTGTCTTCTAGTGGATGCTGGTTAATGTATTGTCTATTTATAGGTCTCTTCTAAGGGGAGGGTTAAAATCCTTTGAATGGATAATAACATATTTGAATGCACAGCTGGGTTGTTAAGTTGAGGTTTGGTCATGGTGTGTGATTGATGTCAAGCATCAACACATTAAGTATATTATTTTCTTGTTTCATAGCTTTCTCTTGCAATAGGGTATTTGACTCTGTGCCCCATTAGATAAGGCACTGGTCTATGAGATATTTAGGGTATCTCAGTGGTCTCTTCAATCCATCTAAAATTATTTCCTTTATGGTCCACCCTTTCCCTTTTTGTTGTTACTGTAGGTCTCTGGTTTTCATACTCACTCCATGCAAGTAGGGATATTGCATGAGATCTTGGTTTCATTTGAGGTATAGGATACCTATAAGGGTTTGAGAACCATTCCACAGTTAGTTACCTGCAGGCCTATAGCATGACTCAAGATTTATGTATGTGCAGATGAGGTATACCCGCCTGAGTGATGTGGAGCTCAAAGTGTAGAAGGATCTATCTTTGATCCTTGTCAGTTGGCCCTTTTTCTTGTTATATTTGGAGTGTTGAGTGAATGTGACACTAGCCCTGTCAATCCTTATGTCAGTCTGACCTTTGGGAAAAAGAGCACCAACAAGTCGCATGATTGCATAGCATGAAAATGGCCTATGGGAACATGTGACAAACTGCCAGCATTGATCCTACCACTTGCCTTTAAGTTACTGTCCCACTTGGTACACTTGTCAAGCACCCATTCACTAAATACCACCTAGTCACCTCTAACATAGGACCCACCCGCTTAAGCCTTATAATTGTATGGTGGTCACATGATCTCAAGGGGTCAAGAGATTCTATGAGATCATGTACCCACCATAGATTATGAATCTATGACCTCTTAAAAGATTTAGGCCCACTGACAACCGTCGACTCATCACTTCATGGACCAATAAGAAAATGCCATTTCAGCATAGCTGGTAATGGACCCACCGACATCCTTTATACCGCTTGGAAAATTGGATGGCTAGTGCATGATCTCATAAGCCTGAAAGATTCTATGTGCTTTTATGCCAACCACAGATCTTTAATCTCCTACAGATGCCATGAAAGCTTGACCCCACCCTCCTGTGTCACTCACTTCGACCAATCAAAGAATGCCACATTGCAAAGAACTGACAAGCGGGCCCCAACTTTTCTTTTTCATGCACAGGTCCCTCTAACAACCCTACCATATCACCTTTTCTTTTAGCCAATAAAATGCCACCACCTATGCCTACCTGGTAGTGGACCCACCCGTTTGAAGCGCTGTGACCATGGAAGAATCAATAGTCAGTGCATGATCTCATGGCTCTGACATAGTCTATGAGAAGATGCACCCACCATTAGATCAAGATGGTGTCAGAGAGATGCCAGGCCCAGGAAATATAAAAGTTGTCGAAACTTTAGGCTTAAGGAAATATTAAGCACTCAGGACTTAGGGAAAAATAAAAGCGCTAGGTGGATAGACTTAGGAAAAAATATTTTGGGAGAGCTAGGCTTAGGAAAAAATAATTAAAGGGGCTCGACATCAAACTTTAGTCACATGATCACATAGCATGAAAAAGGCCTATGTGAACATGTGACAAACCGCATAACATGCGAGGCGGTCACAACAATTTAGCACATGGGTATTTTGGGGTTTTAGTGGCCTGAAAAGTAATAGTAAATTAGAACAAGGCTGGGGCAGTTAGGGCTTTTATC
Organism: Chamaecyparis obtusa; assembly: GCA_027943335.1. Taxonomy (NCBI): domain Eukaryota; kingdom Viridiplantae; phylum Streptophyta; class Pinopsida; order Cupressales; family Cupressaceae; genus Chamaecyparis; species Chamaecyparis obtusa. The sequence goes on from BSBK01008842.1 coordinate 26,295, forward strand.
ATATAATGGCTAGAAATATGAAATTCTCTTAGGGTTTAAGGCCAGAGACAAAAATATTTGCAAAGACCAAAAGAAAGGACATAAAGCCATGAAACTTTTTGCAAGGATAGACCATTTTCTGAGGATTTTTTACTATTACAAGAAAATGGGCTAATAGGAGCTTTTATCAAGTTCTCATTCTGATCTTCTTTTGGAAAATTTTTGGACCTCCTAAATACCTTATCCTCTAAGAACTTGACATTTTTCTGATTATAATCCTCCTGGTCCTTGGAATAAATATATGATATTTCATTGAGGTTTCACTATACCCAACAAAGTACCCCCTCTCTGCAGTCTCATCTAACTTGGTATGTGTTTCACCTGGAATATGACAATATGTCCAAAGCTTCCAAATATCCTAAAGTGACTGACATCTAGCTTCTTCCCTATGAAAGCTTCCTCTGGCATCATCTTCCCTGGTACCTTATGTGGAACCCTATTTTTTATGTACAATGTTGTACTATATGCCTTTTCCCATAAGTAGCGAGGCATATCCTGGTCATGTAGCATATCCCTTTCTACCTCTGATATAGACCAGTTATTCCTCTCATTAATCCCATTCTATTGTAGATTTTAAGAAATAGTAAACTCTCTCTTGATTCCTTTCTTATTATAGAACTCCTCGAATTCATTTCCTTTGTAAATGCCTCCATTATCTAACCAAAGAACCTTTATATTCCTTCTTGTCAAGTTCTCCACAAGAGCCTTGAAATCTTGGAAGTGACTAAAAACCTCATCCTTGGTCTTCAAGATGTATATCTGGGTCTTCCTAGAGAAATCATCAATAAAGGTAACATAGTGTTGGAGATTTTCCAACAAGCTAGTGTTGATTGTATATTTGTCATTGATGACAACATATGGTAAGAAGCATGCATGGAAGCCTTATGCAGTGAATATTTGGAGTAGAGCCCCAATATATACTCAAAAGAATCCCTTAGAGGTCCCTGATACCCCTAATTGCATAAAAACTAGGGCTCTGACAAAGAGTTCTCAAAACCCACAAAACAAGACTGATTCTTCAATCCAATCTCCTACACCCTTAAGGAATTAACTCACACAACTCAAACCTACAAATATAGGTATGGAACAAGGGTTCATTCAAGGTTCAACATCAATTTTAGATGAAATGAAATGCAAATCCCACACCAAGCAATTCTGGAACACTATTTAGGCACCCAAACCCACTATATGGAAACAAGGAGAAAACCTGATTTCTTGACGGCAACCTACTTGGAACTCCACCAATTTAGGTCTTAATGACCCTCAAAGGTTTAAATAAATCTACCAATAACACTCTCCAAGTTTGGTCATTTGACCAATCACCAAACTCTTGTTGTCCCCAATTCTCTCCTAAGCCTAATAGGGCTAATAGGCCAAATTAACAAAGGAAGTGTTTGAAATATTTGTCACCTTCCAATATAACTTATTGGAACACTTGTAGGATTTCATAAAATGACTAAGTCCAAGGATTTATATCTCCACTCAGCCCCTAGGCTGGGTTGTGCCTTCAAACCCACAATTCTAGACAGTCACATCTAGATGCCTATCCAGAGGGTTTAATATTTCCTCCTCTCTCCATTGGCCTCCCGGTCTAAGATTTAAAAAATCCTATAGTACATCCTCCTTTCTTTCTTTCCACCAAGAATCATATTTTTTCCATGCTGGAATCTCTTTGAAAGAGGAATTTTGCACCAAAATCCTAGGTAGGGCCTCCCTGTGACCAGTGAGCATACAAAAATTCAGAACTTTTGATCCTGGTCAATTCAAGACCTCAAATAAATTGAAAATAATTCTTAAGATGTAGGGCCAACTTCCAAAGTCCTTTAATGGCACATGTGAGACTCTACAGGTCCGTACCCTTTGAAAACACAATCAATTTCTCAGGAAAATCAATGAATTTTATTGAAATCAGTTGTCTACACTTCCCCAATTGTTCTTCTAACATTGGATTGAGGTTTTTCAACCTTTTTATATAATCCTCAATTATTTCCAATGAACTAAGATGGTTTTTGACCGTTGAGATTCAAATTTAACAACTTTTCAAAAAATTGCTTAAATCAATATTGACAACATTGACAATTTTTGCCAAAGTCTTCAATTGTCAATCAAACTTACTAACTTATATCCTAGACTCCACCTAGGACCTTAGAAAGGTTTAAATAAACTTATTTCCACCTTTTCCTAGGCCAACTAGACCAACCTAATCACCTAGACTATTCTAGCCCTTCCTAACCAAATTGTCCATCAATGGCCAAGGTAGACAACTAGGTTTATAACAATACCTATTGTCACCTTGCCTTACAAAATAGGAATTTATTAGAACATTGGATTCAAGATCCAACTAGTATCCTAACCCTTCACATTAACCCTTCATTTTTGGGTCCCTTGATGTTCTATTCATGGATGAGCTTGAGGTTTATCCTACACCATACACCCGGGGTGCATTCCTCTTGAGATGAGGTCTTGCAAGGTTAAGCCATGATTCTGAATCTCAATCTCATTTATCTATACTAATTCTTCCTCAGTACTTCCTTACCATTTCACCAAATACTTCTTGTAAACATTCTTCCTGGTCTTCTTGATGATCTTTGTGTCCAAGATCCTTTCAAGCTTCCTTGGTTCATGAGGGGGTATCCCTGCAACATCCTCTTCAAGTTCTTCCACCTGCACATCTAATCCCACATTCACATCACCTTTGTAATGGGTTAGATCACAAATGTTGAATATAGGAGAGATACCAAGATGAGAGGGAAACTCAATCTCATATGCATTTAGTCCATACTTTTTCAAGATTAGATCCAATCTTCTTCATGAGTAGTTTAGCATGCTTTCCCTTAGGCAATCTTTCCTTCTTCAAGTGTGCCCACACCAATTCTCCAACTTGCAGTTGGACATCCCTCCTATGCCTGTCTTTGGCTTGCTTGTATTTCTCTGCACTTTTCTCAAGTGCCAACTTGACTGAATCATGTATCTCCTTCATGCTCTATGTAAACTCTTCCCCATGAGTGCTGACTGGAATGCTTGAAGGGAGTTCTATGCACTCCAAGATGCCTCTTGGACTTTGTCCATACACAATCTGAAAGGGCTTTTCCCTATGCTTCTATTGACTGAGTCATTTAAGGAAAACTCTGCATGAGGTAGGACTGAATCCCACTTGTCCCCATATTTCTTTGTTAGGAACCTAAGTAGATTGCCAAGGGACTTGTTGACAACATTTGTCTACCCATCCATTTGTGGATGATAGGCAGAGCTAAAACTTAAATTGGTCCCTAAACTTTTCCACAAGGTTCTCCAAAAGTGACCAACAAACTTCACATCTCTGTCTAACAGTATGGTTTGAGGTAAGCCATGAATCCTCACAACTTACTTGAAGAACAAGTTGGCAATGGATGATGCATCATTGATACTCTTACAAGGGATAAAGTGGGACATCTTACTGAACCTTTCCACTAAAACATAGATGCTATCATACCCCTTTTTTGTCCTAGGAAAACCCATCACAAAGTCCATGTTGCAACTCTCCCAAGGCCTTGTAGGAATAGGTAAGGGTTGGTATAACCCTGCATTTGTAGACACGTGCTTGGACCTTTGACAAATAGTACATGTCTCCATAATCATCCTCACTTAATTCTGAAGCTTAGGCCAATAGTAAAACCTTCTCACCTGTTCCAAGGTCTTGTCTAACCCAAAATGTCCTCCCATGTTGCCTGTATGCTTCTCCTAGATAATGTTATCCCTCATGGAACAGCTGGGAATTCACAATTGATGTCCTTTGAACAATAGGTCATTTTGGATCTAATAATATACATACTCCACATGATAGGCTTTAGAAAAATTAGAACACGCCTTATAGATATCTTTAAAATCATCATCATCTTTGTACATGTTCTTCAATGAGTCTATCCCTACACTTTGAAGTTGGATTTGTTGTGCAACTAAAGATCTTTGGCTCAAAGAATCTACCACCTTGTTGGAAACTCCCTTCTTGTGTTTGATTGAAAATGTGTAGGCTTGTATTAACTCCACCCACTTCATGTGCTTGTGGCTTAGTTTGTCTTGGCTATTAAAAAAACTCAAGGCTTGATTGTTTGTGAAGACAACAAATTCCTTAGGCAGGAGGTAGTGCCTCCATTTCTTCAATGATTGGACTAAGGCATATAGTTCCAAATCATAAGAGGAGTATTTTCTCTTTGCTTCATTTAGTTTCTTAGTGAAAAAGGCTATAGGCCTGCCTTCTTGGCTCAAGATAGCCACTATGGCTAGGTTTGATGCATCACATTCAATAGTGAAAACCTTTTGAAAATCAGGGAACACTAATATAGGCTTTTCCATTACCTTTTGCTTCAGTATTTGAAAGGCTTCCTCTACCTCTTTTTTCCACACAAATTTACATTTTTGTCCCCCTTTTATGGTCTCAAGTATTGGAGCACATAACTGACTGAAATTCCTAATGAATTTCCTATAAAAGGATGCAAACCCATGAAAGCTTCTCCATTCATTCATTGTCCTTAGAGAAGGCTAACTTAGGATGGCCTCTACCTTCTTAGGGTCTATCTTGATGTTCCCACCTGCAATCACAAATCCCAAGTAGACAAGTTCCTCTTGCATAAAAACATATTTCTCCAAATTTATAAAAATTTTCTCTTCATGCTGCCTCTTCAAGACCAAATCAAGGTGTTCCAAATGCTCCTCCTTACTCTTGTTGAAGATAAGGATGTCATCAAGGTAGACTATGATAAATTTTCTAAGGAATTCCTTTAGCACTTCATTCATGAGTCTCATGAATGTGCTAGGGGCATTTGATAGACCAAAGGGCATCACCCTCCATTCATACAAGACTTCATTGATTTTAAAGGTTTTCTTCCATTCATCATCAGCCTTGATCCTAATTTGGTGATAGCCACTCTTCAAGTCCACCTTAGAATAGTACCTTGCACCCCCTAGATGATCTAATAGGTCCTCTATTCTAGGAATAGGAAACCTATACCTAATTGTGATTCTATTTATGGCTCTTGAATCAGTGCACAACCTCCATATGCCTTCCTTCTTAGGGGCCAAAAGAGAAGGTACTCCACAAGGGCTAAGGCTTTTAGTGATCAAGCCCTTATCCAAGAGTTCTTGGATTTGTATTTCCATCTCCTTAATTTGTTCAGGGGTCAACTTATACATAGCTTTGTTGGGTAAGGTTTCTCCTGGGATCAGGTCAATTTTGTGGCTTATGTCTCTGACTGGTGGCAATTCATTTGGAAAATCCTTGGTGACAATGTTCTTATACTGGTTTAGTAGGTCTGCAACTTCTTTAGGGCCTACTCTCTTTAAGGGATCTATATCCTTCTCAAACCTCTTGGTTCTATCATCCTTCGGCAAAAGGACTAGGGCATAACAAGGGTCTTTATCCTCCTTTAAGGTCTTCAAAAGCTCCTTTTCACCAATAAAAAAAATTTAGAATCCTTATGTTCCTCAAAGTTCTCAGACAAGGGTAAGAGTGTTAGCTTTTCTCCTTTATGGTTGATGGTGTAGGTGTTTAACCTCCCATCATGATGAGATTCCACATCATACTGCTAAGGCCTTCCAAGGAGAAAATGGTAGGCATCCATAGGAACAATGTCACATAGCACCTGGTCCTTATATTTTCCAAGTTGGAATTAAACCCATGCTTTCTCTTCTATGACAGTGTGTTGGGTCTTGGTGAGCCATGAAACCTTGTAGGGGTTTGGATGTGGCACCCTTCTCAACTTCAACTTCTTTACTGCCTCCTCAGACACCAAGTTATCTATAGATCCACTATTAATTACCAATTTGCACACCTTGCCTCCACTCTTACATGTGGTTCTGAACAGGCTCTTCCTCTGTGGTGGTTCTTGAGTACAAAGAGCCTTCGATAAGGTCCTACTCATCATGAGTGTCTCTCCCTCTTCAGGTGGTGCATAAGACCCAAGTGCATTGTCTCCTTGGTTGTCTTCATCTCTAACTATGTTAACCCTTCTCTCTGCCTGATTCTTTTCTTTCTCAGGGCACTTTGATGCTAGGTGTCTTGGTTGGTTACATCTGTAACACCTCAGAGGTCTTGAACTTCTCCCTCTTGTCAATCTCCTCTTCTCCCTCTATAGGAGCCTCTAGAACTACCTTCTCCAAAGGATTTCTCCTAACTGGCCTCTTCAAAATTCTTAGGAGTCTGTCCTCTGCCACTACCTGATCCCCTTCCTCTATTTCAAAAATATCTCTGTCCTCTTCCTTTCCCACCTTCATCTTGCTTCCTCTTGATCTTTCCTTCCACCTTCAATGCTAATTGAAAGCATTTCTAGATAGTGGTAGGGGAACACAAACTTAACTCATCTTGGATGTTCACCCTCAATCCTTGCATATACCTAGCAAGTTTGACATTTTCTGGCTCCACCAATTTAGACTTCATAGTAAGTCTATGGAATTCCTCAGTGTAGATCGATATGTCCATCTCCTTCTACCTTAAAATTTTTCTCTTCTTATGAAGTTGGACATCATAGTCTTCAGGTACATAGGCTTCCTTCACCAAGGCCACCATTTTCTTCCATGAAGCCACTGGATTCTTGTCCATCTTTGCTCTTTCTTCTTGAGTGAAATTCCACCAAGTCAAGGCAGATCCCTTCAACTTGGACTTTGCTATTTTAACCCTTTGATGCTCAGGTATTTCCTCATAATCAGAAAAACTAGTGACTTCATTGATCCAATCCATTACCTCTTTTGGATCAATCTTCACATTGTAGACAGGCAGGTCAAGCTTGGTATCCATGGTCCTTCTCTCCATGGACTTCAAGGTCTTCAACAATAGCCTTTGGTTTGCAGGCACTTCCTCTTCTTCCTCCTACAAAGGGGCTTCATCATCACTCCACTCTTCTTCCATTCTAGACTTCCCACTATACTCTTGCTTGATTTTTTCCTTAAGACTTTCCATTTCTTGCCTCATCCACTTTCTTTCAACATCATGCTCCTTCACTACCCACAGTAGTTCTGCATTAGTCATCCTATTAGGAAGTTCATCATCTTCCCCACCATCTGACATGGTTGCAACTAATATTCCTCCAAATACCCACTAGTTTCTCTGATACCACTTGGAGAAGAGCCCCAATCTATACTCAAAAGAATCACTTAAGAGGTCCCTAATACCCCTACTTGCATACAAACTAGGGCTCTGACAAAGAGCTCCCAAAACCCACAAAATAAGACTGATTCTTCAATCCAATCTCCTACACCCTTAAGGAATTAACTCACGCAACTAAACCCTACCAATCCAGGGATGGAAAAAGGGTTAATTTAAGGTTCAACATCAATTTCAAATGAAATGAAATACAAATCCCACACCAAGAAATTCTGGAACACTATTTAGGCACCCAAACCTACTATAGGGCTACAAGGAGAAAACCTGATTTCTTGAGGGAAACCTACTTGGAAATCCACCAATTTAGGTCTTAATCACACTCAAAGGTTTAATCAACCTACTAAAAACACTCTCAAAGTTTGGGCCTTTGACCAATCACCAAACTCATGTTGTCCCCAATTCTCTTCTAGGCGTAATAGGGCTAATAGGCCAAATTAACAAAAGAAGTGTTTGAAATGTTTTTCACCTTCAAATATAAATTAATGGAACACTTTTAGGATTTCATAAAATGATTAAATCCAAGGATTTATATCACCACTCCACCCGTGGGCCAAGTTGTGCCTTCAAACCCACAATTTTGGACTGTCACATCTAGATGCCTATCCAGAGGGTTTAATATTTCCTCCTCTCTCCATTAGCCTCTTGGTCTAAGACTTAAAAAATCCTATATTTCATCCTCCTTCCTTTCTTTCCACCAAGAATCAGAATTTTTCCATGGTGGAATCTCCTGGAAAGAGGAATTTTGCACTGAAACCCTAGGTACGGCCTCCCTGCGACCAGTGAGCACATAAAAATTGATAACTTTTGATCCCGGTCAATTCAAAACCTAAAATAAATTTAAAATCACTCTTAAGACATAGGGACCACTTCCAAAGTCCTTTAGTGTCACATGTGAGACCATACCAGTCCGTACCCTTCAAAAACACAGTTAAATTCTCAGGAAAATCAATGAATTTTATTGAAATAAATTGTCTACACTTCTCCAATTTTTATTCTAACATTGGATTGAGGTTTTTCAACCTATTTATATAATCCTAAATCAGTTCCAACCAACTAAGATGGTTTTTGACCATTGAGATTCAAATTTAACAACTTTTCAAAAAATTGCTTAAAGCAATATTGACAACATTGACAACTTTTGCCAAAGTTGTCAATTGTCAATCAAACTTACTAACTTCTATCCTAGAATCCACCTAGGACCTTAGAGAGGTTTAAATAAATGCATTTCTACCTTTTCCTAGGCCAAGTAGACCATCATAGTCACCTAGACTATTCTAGCCCTTCCTAACCAAATTGTCCATCAATGGCCAAGGTAGACAACTAGGTTTATAACAATACCTATTGTCACCTTGCCTTACAAAATAGGACTTTATTAGAATATTAGATTCAAGATCCAACTAGTATCCTAACCCTTCACATTAACCCTTCATATTTGGGTCCCTTGATGTGCTAGCCATGGATGAGCTTGAGGGTGCTCCTGCACCAGCCTTGAGCATATGTTGCATGGATATGCTATTAGCATGATATCATAGACACAAAGGTTGATTCTTAGTATAGACATTTGTGTAGTAGTTTGTGTCAGTAGTGTTCCTAACAGAGTTACAGACAAATTTCAGTATGATATTTTTAGTACGATTATCATGGAACCTTGCACGTTTATATTTTTGTTCTAGACATGTGTGTGAAGATATGTTCATGGACACAGAGTCAGATGTGCAGTAAAAGTTGAGTTATGATGTTTCCAATTGTGAGTTACAATTTCTTGAGTTTATTGGATGGAGCTGACATTGTTTACATTGGATCAGTAATTGTGCCTATCATTTAGGTATGCATGGTTAGATGAGTGTTTGGAGATGAGTTAATAATGTTTAGTTAAGATTGCACAGCGTAATTCAGATTGTAAGTGAAGTTTTAGTTGTTTTGGTAGAGCCAACAATGTGCAATGATGCATCTACTCATATTGGGTTGTGCGGTCCTATTTTGTGTTATGTGCTTGGAGATGTTATTGGAGAGTTATATTTTTTCTCTAATATGATTTCAAGAAGGTTCTAATAGGCTGACTTGATTATATCATTTGGAGAAAGATACTTATAGTTAGTCAGTTGTGATTGATAAGTATGATTGATAATATTAGCAGAGCAGAGTAGAAGATGTGAATGTGTTGAGTCAGTCATTAGTAGAAGATCTATGTGAAGAAGGAGTGCATGTTATTCATTGGAATTGATCAAGACAACAAGTCTAATTCACAGTTCACCAAAATCTAGATATAGTGTGTATCTATTATCCAGAAGGTTACAACCTTCACCATTTGAGCATTGAGCTCTCAAATAGTGTGTCCTCACTCCTAATAGGGTCTGACCTTTGACCAGGTGACTATACTTAATGCATTGTAAAGATCAACTCCTAATGGGATTGTAGGATCTTCTAACAGGGATCATTATACTCTAGTGCAGTTTATAGTGGGTGGTAATTCCCACTGGGGTTTTAACCTATTTAGGTTTTTTTGTAACCAAAATTGTTGTGATGTGTTAAGTGTTATCATATTATGTTTGTGCTTAAAGTTAATCTATGCTTAATTGGATAAAGAATTGAATCTTATGGATAATTGATTCAACACCCCCCCCCCCCCCCTCTCAGTTATCTCTTGGGACTATTCCTAACAATAGCTTGAGGTTGATCAAAGGGTGTTCTTTAGGAAAAGAAAGTCCTGAGTTTGATGGAGAGAACTATCTTGACTAGAAGAACAAAATGATAATACATTTGCAGTGCCTTGCTTTTGAGATTTTTGAAGTGGCTACTAGTGAAGTTTAGATTCCCTCATTATCAAATCTTGCAAAGGAAGAAGAAACCACTAAGAAAAATAAATTTTTCACTCAGAATACAATTTCCAAAGAAGCCCTTATCAGCACCTTATCTGACAGTGAGTTTTCAAATATCAAGAAAGTAGATAAAGCCTACAAGATATGGAAGTATCTATAAGACATGTTTGAAGGAGACATCCAATCAAAAAATGTGCACAGAAAGACATGGAAGAAAAGATACAATTCATTGGAGATGCTACCTAATGAGAACATTGGAGCCTACAATCAAAGGATTAATGAAGCAGTTGCAGGAATCAGAAATTATGGTGGAGAAATCTTGGAAGAAGACATAATGGACAAATTGATGACAACCTTGAGAGTAGAATATGAGAGCAAGATAAACATCATTGATGAGACTATGCAATTTTCAAAAGACTACAGAAGAGAGACCTTAATTAGTAAGATTTCAACATTTGAGATATCAAGACTGAAGACAGAGATTAAAAGTGAGACAACCTTCAAATCCTCATTCCATGGTAAGAAATCCTTGAACACTTCTAGCAATTTTGATGATGAAGATGAAGATAAAGAAATAGATGATATCATTTCTATGATTGGTAAGAAAGAAATAAAAGGAAAAGGAAAATATGAAGGTCAGTTACCATATAAATTATTTTCATGTAACAAGATTGGTCATTTTGCATCTAAGTTTCCTATAAGAGTTAAGAAGTTCAAAACCAACTGCAAGCCTAAGTATACAAAAGAATGTTACTATCCTAGAGATGGAGTATCAGATGATGATTCAGTAGAAGATGAAATTGGATTCATTATCACTGAAGAAATGGAGAAGATGTTTCATGAGATGGATCTTGAAGATGAAAGGAAAGCACAGGATTTAGCATTGATTTCTCAAGCAGACATCAGGACAAACTGGATTATTGGGAGTGGTTGTTCACATCACATGACAAGAGAAAAAGATAGATTTGTTCATCTAGATAAGTACAAAGGTGGCATGGTTAGATTTGGAGATAACACTCCTAAACCTATCATTGGTAGAGGAGCTATCACATTGGATGGAAAGAACAATACTGATGATGTTCTTTATGTTGATGGTTTGCAGCATAACTTACTTAGTGTTGGATAGTTGCTAGACAAAGGATGTCAGTTGGAATTCAAAGACAACAAGTTCATCATTAATAACAAGGAAGGATTAATGATTGCATCAGGTTCAAAGACAAAAGGTAATGTTTTGTTAGGAATGAATGTTGAATGTTGGTAGTCATTCTATAGTAGTTGTTGTTGCAATCATGACTATGATTGTCATTGATGTCAACACAGTGACCTTCTAGAGACTAGCAGAAAAGCAGACAATGTTTTGATTAGTGCATGTGTTATATTATAGTTGGAGCTATGCGATGTTGAGGATATACTCTTTGATATGTTATATTTTTATGGTTAAGAGCATAGATAGTAATTCATTTATTCATGGAAGTTATGAGTATTTTGGTGGAAGCAGTATTCAGGTAGTGTTCCTAAGTAGTGGTTTGTGGAAATCGGATGATATCTCATAATCGGGATGGAATCTAGTTTTGCATTTAGAGGGAATTTTGAGACACATTGATAGTGACGTGGATGATAGCACAAACTTTGAGGTCACACAAGTGAATAATTATAATGTTTGGAAGCTGATAGTTTTATGTAATTTTGATGTAGCATGTGGAAACTTTTATTTTGTAATTGTGTGCCGACTCATTTATAATTATTTGAGTGTGGTGTAAAGGAAGGAATGTTTTTCCTTTTTGTAATGTAGTAGTAGCATGGTTGATTATGGTTGAATGCAAATGTAAGCATGAAGTGAAGAAAAGAGCTAATGAAGTTATGAAAGTGAAATTGTGAAGGAAGACATGCGAAGTACAGAGATCTGGTGTAGCAATGAGTGCGGTTTGGCACAGTGAGGAGGTAACATATTTGATATTATTCTATTGAATAATCTTAAGGTCAATTGGATAGTGTGTTTAGTGATCTTACCTTTGAATCTTTTTGGGGAGTGGGTCCTTCTGTCTTCCATAACTCCTAACAGGGTTAGAATCTTTTAACAGGAATTCAAAATCTCCTAATAGGGATTCATATGTACTAAATGTATTTCATAAGACTCCTAATAGAGTCCATCCTTTCAAAAGGAATATATATATTAGTGCATCTTTTGTGGGCATCATTCCCACTAGTGTTTACTCTTTGATCAAGAGGATCCCTAGTCAACATATCTTGTGTTATTGTGTTATTGTGTATGAATATCTTTCTATGGTTGGTAATTATACTGCTTACATGGTTAAATGTTGTTGAAGATGATAAAAGTTATAATTATTAGATAACTGATTCACCCCCCCCCCCCCCCCCTCTCAGTTATCTTGGTGGACTTTACTTTCTAACAATTGGTATCAGAGCAGCAGGTACTTGAAAGAAAAGTTTAACAACTTAAGGAGATCCATGGTGAATTTCAGGAAAGAAATCCCTAAGTTTGATGGAGTAAATTTTGATAGCTGGAAAGAAAAGATGAAGACACATCTACTGTATTTAGGATCAGGTTATTGGTTGATTACAAGGAATGATAAGACTATCATTGAAGAAAAAAGTCTTGAGACATGTTCTAGTGATGAGAGAGATCTATTCATGTGTAACATACTTGCAAGAGAAGCACTTCTGATAGCACTTCTGGAGAATGAGTATAGTCAAGTAAGATGTTTGACAAAATCTTATGAAATTTGGAAAGCTTTACACTCTACTTTTGAAGGTGATGAACATGCAAAGAAAGCTAGATTACATAATTGGATATGTGCATTTGAAGATATAAGAATGATGGAAGATGAATATGTTAGAAGCTATATTAGTAGAATGTCAAAAATTGTTACAGGGATAAAAGCTTATGGAGGAACAAAGAGAGAGAATGAAGTGATATAGAAAATTTTGAGGACATTGACTCCTGTATTTAAGCAGACAACACAGATGATTGTTCACAAGTTATACCTTGTACTACAAACTTTACAAGAGAGACTCTTCTTGGAAGATTGGAAATAGTAGAAATGAACTTGAGATTATCAGGAGACTTGCCTAGAATGGAGACGGCATTCAATGCTTTTAGTGTTCACCCTACTTTGTCAAGAAGCATCAGTGTGAGTGAAGATTATGTTGGTAGCAGCAGATCTAGAAATGAAGAAGATAAAAAGATTGAAGAAGGTATTGCCTTGCTTGTGAAAAGAAAACCAGATGGTAAGAAAATTTTTAAATGTTGGACTTGTCAAGAATATGGTCATTTTGCATCTAAATGTCCTAAGAGAATTAAAAAGTACAAAAATAATTTCAATCCTAGAAGATCTAAGGAATGTTATTATGCTAATGATGAAGACCTTGAAGCTAGTATAGAAAGAACTCTAAGTGAAAGTGATAATGAGAATAATGATGATATAGGATTTGTAGCAATTAAAGAAGAGAATCCTAAAACTAATGTTAAGGAAGAAAAATCCTTAGTTTCCCAAGTTGAAAAGAAAGCTGATTGGATTATAGATCAGAATAAGGTATATTTATGTTTGATTTCTCAAATTGAACCTAAATCTACTAGTGAAGCTTGTGAAGATGAACATTGGATTAATGCTATGAGAGAAGAACTAGATCAGATTGAAAAGAACAAGACATGGGAATTGGTCCCTCGACCTAAAGACAAGAATGTGAGTGGAACTAAATGGGTATTTAGAAACAAGATGAATGAACAAGGAGAAGTAGTAACAAACAAAGCAAGAAGGAATTGACTATGAAGAAACTTTTGCACTTGTAGCAAGAATTGAAGTAGTAAGAATGTTTTTGGCCTATGCAACTTTTAAGAAATTCAAAGTCTATCAGATGGATGTGAAGTCCACATTTCTGAATGGTGAATTGGAAGAAGAAGTCTACATTGAGCAGCCTAAAGGTTTTCCTTTGACTCAAGAAGGAGACATGGTATGTAAACTGAAGAAAGCATTATATGGACTAAAAAAAGCACCTAGAACTTGGTATGCAAGATTGGATAAGTATTTGTTAAAATTGGGATTTACTAAAGGAACAGCTGATAGTAATCTGTACACAAAAGAGATTGAAAATGGTTTGTTGATTATAGTTATTTTTGTTGATGACATTATTTTTGGAGGAGAAGATGAGGCTAGTGACAAATTTACTGATGAAATAAAGACAGAATTTGAAATGAGTATGATTGGTGAGATGAAATACTTTTTAGGATTATAGATAACACAGAACAATGATGGTATTTTTGTAAGTCAGAGAAAGTACTTGAATTATTTGTTGAAAAGATTTGGAGTGGAGAACTCTAAACCAGTTGGAACACCTATGGTTACAGGACATAAACTATCTAGCATAGATGAGACACTGACAATTGGAGGATTGTAGTACTTGACACATACAAGACCTGATATAGCACATTCAGTTAGAATTGTAGCAAGATTTCAAGCTAAACCTAGAGAATCACATTATGCAATAGTAAAGAGGATACTGAGATATTTAAAAGGCACAATGGACTATGGATTGTGGTATGAAAAATATGATGATTTTACCCTATGTGCATATATAGATGTTGATTGGGGAGACAGTGTTGATGATAAGAAAAGCACCAGTGGTGGAGCCTTTTTTCTTGGAGGAAGATTAGTTTCTTGGTTAAGCAAGAAGCAAAATTGTATTTCATAGAGCATAGCAAAAGTAGAGTATGTAGCAGCAGCAAACAATTGTAACCAGATAATTTGGATGAAGCAAATGCTCAAGGATATTGGAATTAAGTTTGTTGAGCCTATTGTCATACATTGTCATAACACCAGCGCAGTTAGTATGTCTAAGAACCTTGTATTGGATTCTAAGACAAAGCATATAGAGATCAAGTATCATGTTGTAAGAGAGAAAGTTGTTGAGAAAGAAGTCAAACTGGAGTACATAAGCACAAAGGAACATATAGCAGACATATTTACAAAGCCTTTGCCTAAGGATACATTTGAGTATCTGAGAGGTATGCTTGGGGTTATGCCCCAACCTACTTTTGAGAAGTGATGCAATTGGTTGCATCCGTCCAGTGGTATATAACTTAATCTTTCTTCTGGACTAAATGCTGGTACTTCCTCTATGGCGGAGTATGTGTATCTGAGCTGAGTCATGAGGAATCTTATGAATGTATTTTCTAAATAGTGTCTTTTGACATTGGAGTTGTTGTTGACATAATGATGAAATTTCTATCATTGATGTCAATGGGGGAGAAGTCTACATGAAAAACCTTTGTACCATCTATTGGAGAGAACTGAATAGGAAAATGAAGCAAGATTTGATTGATGAAGAGGATTCAAAAGGTTTGTCAAAGCAACAGTGTTGCAGTATTGGATTTTTGGAACATTAGATGTTTTTCATCTATGTTTCCATCAATGCCAATGGGGGAGATTGTTAGGAATGAATACCAAATGTTGGCAATTATTCTGTAGCAATTGTTGTTGCATTCATTACTATGATTGTCATTGATATTAACGCAGTCACCTTTTGGAGACTAGCAGAGAAGCAGACAGTGTTTTGATTAGCGCACATGTTATGTTATAGTTGGAGCTATGCGATGTTGATGATATACTCTTTGATATGTTATATGTTTATGGTTAAGAGTGCAGATAGTAATTCATGTATTCATGGAAGTTATGAGCATTTCAGTGGAAGCAGTATTAAGGCAGCGTTCCTGAGTAGCAGTTTGTGGAAGTCAAATGATATCTCCTAATCAGGATGGAATCTAGTTTTGTGCAGTTAGAGGGAAGTTTGAGACACATTGATAGTGATGTGGATGACAGTGAAAACTTTGAGATGGCATGAGTGAAGAATTATAATGTTTGGAAGCTGATAGTTTTGTGTAATTTTGATGTAGCCTGTGGAAACTTTTATTTTGTAATTGTGTGCCGACTCATTTGTAATTATTTGAGTGTGGTATAAAGGAAAGAATTTTTTTCCTTTTTTTAATTTATTAGTAGCATGGTTGATTATGGTTGAATGCGAATGTAAGCATGAAGTGAAGAAAAGAGCTAATGAAGTTGTGAAAGATAAATTGTGAAGGAAGACATGCGAAGTACAGAGATCTGGAATTGAGATCTGGTGTAGAAGCGAGTGCGGTTTGGCATAGTGAGGAGGTAACATATTTGATATTATTCTATTGAATAATCTTAAGGTTAGTTGGACAATGTGTTCAGTGATCTTGCGTTTGAAGCTATTTGGGCAGTGGGTCCTTCTGTCTTCCATAACTCCTAACAAGGTTAGAATCTTTTAAAAGGGATTCAAAATCTCCTAACAGGGATTCATATGTACTGAATGTATTTCATAAGACTCCTAATAGAGTCCATCCTTTCACAAGGAATATTCATATTAGTGCATCTTTTGTGGGCATCATTTCCACTGGGGTTTACTCTTTGATCAAGAGGTTCCCTAGTCAACGTGTCTTGTGTTATTGTGTATGAATATCTTTCTATGGTTGGTAATTATATTGCTTACATGGTTAAATGTTGTTGAAGTTGATCAAAGTTATAATTATCAATTAACTGATTCACCCCCCCCCCTCTTAGTTATCTTGGTGGACTTTACTTTCTAACATGTTTTTCATCTTAATTCTGAAGCAATTTATTTTGTTGCTAAAGTAGATGATAGTTGGTTATGGCAAACAAGATTATGTCACATCAATTTTCATAATATAGTAAAGATAAGCAATGTAAAGGTAGTAAGATACCTTCCTAGCATTGCAAAGCCAATTAATACAATATGTAGGGAATATGTGATGGGAAAGCATGTAAAGAACTCATTCACAAGCAAGCATAATTTGGTAGAGAAAAAATTGGATCTAGTGCATACAGACCTATGTGGACCAACTCAAACAAGAACATACTATGGTGAAAGGTCCTTTATTTTGTTTGTTGATGATTATTCTAGAATGATGTGGGTTGTGTTCTTAAAGGATAAATATGAAGCATTTGAGAATTTTAAAATATTCAAAGCTAAGGTTGAAAATGAATTTGGATTAAAGATAAAATTCCTAAGATCAGATAAAGGAGCATTATTTACCTCTGATAGATTTTATGAGTATTGCAAAGAACATGGGTTAAAGAGACAATTAAGTGCACCTATAACCCCTTAGTAGAATGGAATTGTAGAAGTAAGGAATAGGATCATACTTGACATAGTGCGCTCGATCATGATTGATGGAAAAGTTGCACACACCTATTGGAGAGATGCGGTCAATACAATAGTCTATACTATCAATAGAATTCAATTAAGGCTATGCATGGATAAGACACCTTATGAGCTATGGTTTGGTAATGTACCTATAGTAAAATACTTCTAAATCTTTGGAAGTAAGTGCTACATCAAGAGAGAGGAAGCAATTGGCAAGTTTGATGTAAGAAGCAATGAAGGTATTTATCTTGGTTACTCTACTAAAAGAAAATATTATATATGTTTTAACTTAAGGCTAAAGAAGATCATTGAAAGTTCTCATGTAAATATTGATGAAAAGTTTATGATTCAAGAAAGATATCATGATTATTAACTTATGATTGAAGAAGCACCAATTCCTACCAGTAGAGAAGCAGTTGTAGAAGAGATGTTTGACAACATTGATGTATTGTTCAATGACCCTAAAACAAGTGAAGAAGAATGAAAAAATATAGATAAGAGAGTCACGCCTAATGTTCCAAATTTCACATATAGATACCATTCAAAAGAAGATATCATTGGAGATTAGAACAATAAAGTCTTGACAAGATCAAAGGCAAAAAGTTCAACAACTGATGAAGCGGTATGTTTACTATCACAGATTGAACCTTTAAGTGTTGAAGATGCATGTAATTATTTAGATTGGCATGATGCAATGAAAGAAGAGCTAGATCAAATAATTAAGAATGATACTTGGGAATTAGTCCCCAGACCTAGTGATAATAATATTATTTGAACCAAGTGGATATTCAGAAACAAGATGAATGAAGATGGTACAATAGTGAGAAACAAAGTAAGAGTAGTATGTAAAGGATATGCACAAATAGAAGGGATTGATTATTTAGATACATTTTCCCCTGTAAGAAGATTGGAATCCATAAAGTTATTTCCAGCCTATGAAACATTCAAAAACTTTAAAGTATATCATATGGATGTTAAGTCAGCATTCTTGAATGGAGAGTTGAAGGAATAAGTATACATAGAGCAGCCTGAAGGATTTAGTTTATCAGATAGACTTGATATGGTATACAGACTGAAGAAATCCCTCTATGGACTTAAATAGGCCCCAAGAGCATGGTATGAAAGACTTGATGGAAAGATTGAATTCAAGAAAGGAGAAGCAGATTGTAACTTATTCATAAGAGAGACACTTGAAGGACTATTTCTAGTTTCTATATTTGTTGATGACATTATTTTTGGTGGTAATGACAAAATTAGTACATAATTTGCTAAGGAGATGAAGAGAGAATTTGAAATGAGTATGATTTGACCTATCAAGTACTTTTTGGGATTGAATGTGCAGTAGACAGACAAAGGTATTTTCATAAATTAGTCTAAGTACGTGAAAGAGATATTGAATAAATTAAAGATGGATGATAGCAAGTCAGTCAGTACCCCTATTATAATAGGATGCACACCAGTAGACATAACCTTTTATAAGTCTATGATTGGTAAACTCATATATCTTACTCAATCTAGACCTAATATATCTAATGCAGTTGATATAGTTGGAAGATTTTGAGCAAAACCTAAAAAAAGTCATCTCATGGAAGTAAAAAGGATATTCATATACTTAAAAGGGACTATAGACTATGGCTTATGGTATCCTAATTCAAAGAATGTAGAACTTCATGTGTGTACATATGCCGATTGGGCAGGATGCATTGATGATAGAAAGAGCACCTCAGGAGGAGCAGTATTCCTTGGAGATATATTAGTCACTTGAACAAGAAACAAGAAAATTTGTATTTCTTAGTCAATAGTAGAAGAAGAGTATGTAGCAGCGGCACTAAATTGTTCTACAATTGTTTAGATCAAGAAGATGATAAAATATTTTGGAATTCAGATTGATTACCCTATTTTTATTCATTTTGATAAGACTAGCACTATCAATATGTCAAAGAACCCTATGATTCATGTAATGACAAAACACATTGAGGTAAAATATTACTTCTTAAGAGAGAAAGTTGTAGAGAAAGAAATAAAATTGGATTATGTGAGTACTAAAGATCAGTTAGAAGACATATTCACAAAGCCTTTACCAAAGGATACATTTGAGTATCTTAGGGAGAAGATGGGAGTAATTCCATTCCCTGAATCTAATTAGATTTTGTAGGAGTGCATTAGTCCTAACTGACTGATGAATGTTCAAAGACTCTACTTCTGGAGTAGTACCTGAGCTTAATTGTCTATGGCACCCTTTTCCATTGATGTCAAAGGGGGAGTGTATATAGTCATAAAAAATAAAAAGAAAGGGGGAGTAGATACAGAAAATAAGAAGAAAGGGGAAGTAAATATAGATTCTAAAGGAGTATGAAGTAAGGGGGAGTATATGATATGAAGATGCAGTAGATATTCAGAGCATTCCACAGCAGTTGGAGGATTCATCCTTGG
This sequence comes from Chamaecyparis obtusa, assembly GCA_027943335.1. Taxonomy (NCBI): domain Eukaryota; kingdom Viridiplantae; phylum Streptophyta; class Pinopsida; order Cupressales; family Cupressaceae; genus Chamaecyparis; species Chamaecyparis obtusa. Next base: position 45,924 of record BSBK01008842.1, read on the forward strand.
AGGATTTTTTATGAGGAAATGGAGAATGTTATAAAATATTTGTGGAGAGTTTTGATGAGAAAATGGAGAATATTATAAAATAAATGTATGTTTGGATTGATGGTGTTTTTCATTCCATATGTTTCCATCAATGCCAAAGGGGGAGATTGTTGGAGGTTTGCCAGCAAGCCAGTGGTGACTGTATATTTTCCATTGATGACAACATATGGTAAGAAGTGTGTGTGGAAGTATTAGGTAGTGAGCCTTGAGCATATTTTTCATAGATATTCTATCAGCATGATATCATAGATACAGAGGTTGATTCTTAGTACAGACAGTTGTGTAGCAGTTTGTGTCAGCAGTGTTCTTGATAGAGTTACAGACAGAGTTTGGTATGAGATTTGCAGTATGGTTATCATGAAGCCTTGTGCAATTATATTTGTGTTGTAGACATATGTGTGAAGCTATGTTCATAGATGTAGAGTCAGATGTATAGTACAAGTTGAGTTATGATGTTTCTATTTTCCAGTTACAGTTTCCTAAGTTTATCTGATGGAGCTGACATTGTTTACATTGGATTAGTAAATTTGTGCCTATCATTTTGATATGTGTGGTTAGTTGAGTGTTTTAAGATGAGTTAAGAATGTTTGGTTAAGAGTGAATAGTGTAATTCATATTCTAAGTGAAGTTTTAGTTATTTTGGTGGAGCCGAAAGTGTGTAGCGATGCATCTACTCATATTGGATTGTGCGGTCCTATTTTGTGTTGTGTGCTTAGTATAGCTATTGGATATGTTATTGGAGAGTTATATTGTTTCTCTAATATGATTTCAAGAAGGTCATAATAGGATGACTTGATTATATCATTTGGAGTAAGATACTTATAGTCAGTCATTTTTTATTGATATATATGATTGATAAAATTAGCAGAGCAGAATAGAAGATGTCAATGTGCTGAGTTAGTCATCAATAGAAGATCTATGTAAAGAAGAAGAGAGTGTATGCTATTCATTGGAATTGATCAAAATATCAGGTCTACTTTGTAGTTCACCAAAATCTAGATATAGTGTGTATCTGTTATCTAGAAGGTTGTAGCATCCACCATTTGAGCAATGAGCTCTCAGATAGTGCATCCTCACCCCTAACAAGGTTAATTATAAAAGACTCATAACAAGGTTTGACCTTTAGCTAGGTCACTGTAATTAATGTATTATAAAGATCAACTCCTAACAAGGTTGTAGGATCTTCTAACAAGGATTATTATACTCTAGTGCAGTTTATAGTGGGTGGTAATTCCCATCAAATTTTTTACCTATTTGGGTTTCCCCATAACCAAAATTGTTTTGTTTTGTTAAGTGTTCTCATATTGTGTTTGTGCTTAAAGTTAATCTACACTTAATTAGATAAAGAATTGAATCTTGTAGATAACTGATTCACCCCCCCACCCTCCTCTCAGTTATCTCTTGGGACTATTCCTAACACATAGTACTCATATCCTCTGAGACACTTCATCAACATTGGTCTACCTACATATGGATGTACTAAATCAAGAATACCCTTAGATTTGGTGTCACTCCTTGGAAAATATTCTTTCACAAACTTACACAACACACATCACTTACATGCATCATCATGCTATGTGCTCACCTCAACAATACCTGTCACTATCTCATGAAGTAATTTAAGTGCTCCATGATGAATATATGACCCATCCTCCTATTCCATGGCTCTCCAACATCTCTAGGATTAATGTTTCTCATACATGCCTTAAGAGTATTAAATTGCAAACTATAAAGGTGACCACTCCTAACTCCAATAGATATAGATGATTTCAAATCCATGTTCTTGATAAACATGTGTGTCCCTCTAAAAATTACATTATACCCTTTATCCTGAGGAAAATATACAAAAATCAAATTCATACCTAAGCCTGGCACATGCTACACATCATGGAGGGGAATAATCTTCCCATTCTCCTTTTGAAACTAAATAGTTCCTTTCTCAACTGAGTTGAGCTTGGACAAGTTCCTCATAGAAAACTGGATACTGGTGTCCTCCTCCTAATAAGTGGAGAAACTCTCTAACTCCTGTCATATGAAATGATGACCCACTAGATCTATGTACCAAAAACTCTATGAGGTTGAGCTAACCATACAAGATATGAGTGTGAACTCATCTTCTAATCTACTAGAGAGCTCATTTGCACTTTTTGAAGTTGCCACCTACTTCTTTCCCTTATTTTCATTCTTCTTCCTTTGTTGGAAATCACTGACATAGTGGAAAAACTCATGACAACCAAATCACTTAACCTTAGATAGGTCCTTCTTCTTCTTCTCACTTTGTGAGTTTGATCATTCGCTAGACCCCTTCTTCACTTTTGCATTTCCTGCTAGGGCAAGGTTTTCTTGTTCCACCTTTTTTTTTTACTCTTGTTGTTGGCACCATTCACAAGACTTAGTCTAAACTCCTCCTAAGGGAAATAACTTCATAGTTTATCCTAACTCGGTAAGGTGTCTCATCCACTGACAACTTGAACAAAGACATCCCACTATTTAGTAAACCTATTTAGGGCTATTCTAACTATCTTGTTACTATTGTGGCTATCTTCGATAGCTTCTAACTCATCCTTGACAAGTCTAAGCCCAGTGAGGTAACTTGTGACGTCTTCTCCCTTGTTGAATCAGGTATGCTTCAAATTTTATCTGAGAATCAAATTTTGATTGGTGGTAGCATTATGTTACAGATTTAGAATGGCATCCCACATTTTCTTCACAATATCTAACTCCATGATATGTAGAACAATATGGTCCTCGACACCATCAAGAATTATCCTCCTCATCTTGGCATCATCCTTCTTGTATACTATGAGTTGTGTTGCATCTTTGGGTATAGTTACAACAGTGGTAACATACTTCTTGATAACATTCTCTTCCAACAATAAAGAAAGTATAGCTTTCCAAACACCAAAAATTGAAATCCCATCCAATCTGTCGTGATCTCTTAAACCAACTGAGGTCATCTGAAAGAAATAAAATAAATAATAACTTGAAAGAGGTCAAACTAGGTTTTATAAACCCTCAATTTCTTTCCTTCCTAGGATAAACCTTTTCTACCCTCCATGTAACTTTGATACCATGTGAAATTCTATTTCACACACTAATTATTACTCTCCTATCTTATAAAGATTATTTAACTGCTGAAAATTAATTCACAACTAATATTTAAAAAAAACACAACTGTAACTTCACCAATAAAAACATAGAAAGAAATATGCAACACAATAAAATGATATTTTTGGATATTTAACCCAAGATAAACCCCAAGAGGAAAACCAATATTGTAGATGAGAAATATATTAAACTTCAAAAAATTAAGAGATACAAAATTCCTTGCCTCTCACTTGAAGAACTCCGACAATCTCCCAATTCCTAATGTTGATATTCATCCACGACTATCGTCAACGCTATCACTACACCCTTTCTAACACTACAAGACCATTTTCTATCACTGTAAATACATTTGCTAGCACTACAAATGTTATCAAACTTGTTTTGGTATGTTGATGTGTTCTCCAACATTTTTTTGTGTATTTTCCAAATGCCCCTAGACCCCCTTTTATACTACCCTCGTTGGTAAACCAAAGACCAAGATTAATTCTCAATCAACGGATGAGAATAAAAATAACCCACGGTGACCCCACAATAGTGGGTTCACTTTTTTAAACATGTTGATTTTTGCTGAAATAACACCTTTTTAATAAAATATGATGATTTAATCCTTGAGAGGTTTCATTTGAAGGAATCAATTACAAATACTTATCTCAAATTCTCTTAGATAAAAAAATATTGATATAACATCTATACTCCTCATTCATACCTACAATGGAGTCTCCTTCACACCTATTAAAATGCTAACAAAAAATTACTTTGACTTTAGCTTTTGGAAGATGAAATGAATCTATTTGAAAAACCTATCTATGTAGTAAGGTACTAATAAAAATCATTTCAATGATTATAATGTTAATATATATTAAGTTTATTATGACTTTATATTTTTAGTTTTACTAAACATAGATATTTCATCCAATCTCTACATGTATGTTAATTCCAGCAACAAAACAACAGAATTCTATAAATCAAATTTCTTGCTGAATTTAAATTCTTTCAAATAGTGGAATTTATGATTACAATTCTTTTGTACATTAGGCAAAATACAGTTAAGAAATTATTTCTAAAATAATTTTAGTCTGATTCTTATATATTATTTTTGCAAAAAATTAATTTTAAGAATGAAAAATATTTTTTCTTGCAATTCTGATTGAATGAGTGATATTTTTTAGATAAGACATATCTAAAACTGCCACAAAATGCAGAATATTTGAATACTTATGGACAACGAAGGATCGCCTGTAGGCCAAGATGTTCCTAAATTAACATATGTCTTTGTATAGTTGTTTTCTAATTAGTTTTAGATATATTTCCCTCCAATTTTTATTCATGAAGATGAAGACATTATAATGTATCTCTACTTTCTTTCCTGTAAACTACTAAGTAATTAAAAAAATATTCATTATAAATTCAAATTTAAAAATTTTAATCACAAAATACTAGACTAATACTCGAGAACTTTATAGGAACAAAATTGCTTTACTTTAATTATAGGAACAAAATTGCTTTACTCACAAAATATTAGATTAATACTAAAGAACTTTATAGGAACTTTATAGGAACAAAATTTCTATACTCTAATTATTATGCATTATACATTGGATCCACAGTAGGTCATCAAATCATTGACCCTACAAATACTTGTGTGTCACAACTTCAAATAATCTATGAACCAAGTTAGACATTTGTACCATTTAAGAACCATGTCAATAGTTTTTGCAGTTTATGAACCACACCTGCGAGCTGATGCTATAGCCAACCTCACACTTAAGAAGGAAAATGTAAATTTTTTTTTTTTATTATCATTTACCATTATTATCAACTTTCCTAGAAATATATAAATTTCCTATGGACTATTTTTTACCTATGTCCCACAAGCATGCTAACCGTAATGTACAAACAAAATCATATAAAAGGACAACCCCTTAATATAAGATAATACATGTGTGAATTAGAAGTGGCTAGCTCTGCAATCAATGAGAAAAGACAAGACAACCCAATGACTATCATTTTGATGTCCATCGGGAATGGTGGAGATACTTCATATCATCGTGCTTTGGGCTAACATATTTTTGACCATTAGACAACCGATGCATTTCATATAAAGAAATGCATTCAGCTTAATAAAATTGATCACATAACGTCACAGTAAAGGGTACTTCAAATTCAAACGTCACTAAAGAAATACACATTAACTTGTCGCTGAAGCCCAAAGGATTATGCCCATTCAACTTCCTCTTCCCCAAATGATTTTATTTTTTGTGTTATTAATATCTTCCTCCAAGGTGACCTAGACAGTGCACATTTCTAGGAATTTTCTCTAATATAATTTCAAGAATGTTCTAACAAGTTGACTTATTAATAATAGCCATATTATTAATATGATTTCAAGAAGGTTCTAACAGGTTCATGTTATTAATAATAATCATTGGAGATGTTGTTGGAGAGTTATGTTGTTTCTCTAATATGATTTCAAGTAGGTTCTAATAGACCAACTTGATTATATCATTTGCAGAAAGATACTTATAGTCAGTCAATTATGATTGATAAACATGATTAAAAGGGAAGAGCGAAGAGCAGAGAAGAAGATGCAAATGTGTTGATTCAGTCATCAATTGAAGATCTATGTGAAGAAGAAGAGAGTTTATGCTATTCATTGGAACTCATTAAGATAGAAGGTCTACTTTATAGCTCACCAAGATCTAGATATAGTCTATATCTATTGTGTAGAAGGTTGCCGCCTTCACCACTTGAGCAGTGTGCTCTTCGACAATGTGTTCTCACCCCTAACAGGGTTATTTGTAAAAGACTCCTAATAGGGTCCGATCTTTGACCAGGTCACTGTACTTCATGCATTATAAACATCAACTCCTAACATGGTTGTAAGATCTTCTAACAAGGATCATTAGACTCTAGTGTAGTTTATAGTGGGTTCTAATTCCCATCAGGGTTTTTACCTATTTGGGTTTCTTCATAACCAAAATCTCGGTGTTGTATTAAGTGTTATATTATTGTGTATGTGCTTAATGTTATTCTATACTTAATTGGATAAATAATTGAATCTTGTAGATAACTAATTCACCCCCGCCCCCCCCCCCCCCCCCCCCCCCCCCCTCTCAGTTATCTCTTGGGACTATTCCTAACAATTGGTATTAGAGCCAAGTGCCTCACAGAAAAATTTCAACAGCTTGAGGTTGATCAGATGGCATTCTTTAGAAAATAAAGTCCTAAGTTTGATGGAGAGAATTATTTTTACTAGAAGAAAAAAATGATAACACATTTTCAATGTGTTGGTTTTGAAATTTTTGAAGTAGCTACTAGAGATGTTCATATTCGTTCCCTAACAAACCTTTCCAAGGAGGATACAATAAGTAGACAGAAAGAAATGTTCACTCAAAATGAAATTGCCAAAGACTCCCTTATTAGTGCCTTATCTAACAGTGATTTTTAGGAGATCAAGAAGAAGGAAAGAGCATACATAAATTGGAAGTACCTAGAAGACATGTTTGAAGGAGATATTCAAGCCAAGAATGCACATAGAAAGACATAGAAGAAAAGATACAACAATTTGGAGATTCTACCTGAAGAGAACATTAGAGCCTACAATCAAAGGATTAATGAAGTAGTTACGGGAATCAGAAACAATGGAGGAGAGATTTTAGAAGAAGAAATAAGGGATAAATTGATGACTACCTTGACAAATAGATTATGAGAGAAAGATTAACATCCTTGATGAGACTATATAATTTTCAAAATAATTTAAGAGAGAGACCTTAATCAGTAAGATTTCATCATTTGAGATATCAAGATTCAAGACAAGCCCAAAAGTGAAACAACATTGAAAGCCTCAGTCCATGGTAATAAATCCTTGATCACTTATAGTAATTTTTATGATGAAGATAAAGATAAAGAACTAGATGAATTCATTTCTATGATTACTAAGAAAGAAAGAAAAGGAAAAGGAAAATATGAAGGTTAGTTACCATTTATATGCTTTTCATGTAACAAGATTGGTCATTTTTCATCAAAGTGTCCTACAAGAGTTAAGAAGTTCAAAACTAACTGAATGAAGATAAAATGGATTCACCATCATTCAAATGTAGAGGGGGACATATGAGATCTATTCTCAAAACCCAAATTCCCCAAGGAAGAGATCCGATTTGATCAACCTAGAGGTTAATACACAATTGAATCAATTTGTGGAAAAGAATATGGAAGAGAGAGAATAAATCCAATATTTCCCTATGTGAGGATATATTATATTTGGAATATGAAATAATCGAAATACAAGTACTAACCTCAAATTAGGGCAGATCTGGAAAATGTTGAATTCTAGTGTCTATGTACACTTTCGAGAAAATATGAAACTTGTCTTGGACTGGAAATGCCAAGATAGGGAAAACCTAGAAATCTTTCCTCAAAATGGCTCAGCTTGGGTTTGACCCTCATAAAAGGTCAAATACCACATTCTTTATTTGAAGTTTGATTTGAATTATGTTCGTAGATCTCAGAAGTTTTTCGAAAAGGGTATCCAAATTCGCTCTCAAATCTGAAACTTCGCACCTGTACCTGCAAGAAAAGGAGGATTTTTGTTGTTTGTTTGGGGGGTTTGCCTTGGTCAAACCCCAGTTTGGAATCAACCTTAATATTGAAATTGAAATGGAGAATGCTAGCAAGTAGTAGAAAGGGATCTAACAATGAAGCTATGCAATTCAATAGATATGTAATTGTATTTTGAATGTAAACAAGTATATTGATATGAAAGCTTGAACACAAAAATAAATGTAAATCAAACCTCCATAGTTGTATGCTTGGAATCCACCTTGAGAGAACAATGAAATGGATCTTGAAGATGAACAAAGGATCTTGAAGGAAGATCACACCATCATAATGGCTAGATCTAGGGTTTGAATGATAAATCTTGAATACTTGAACCAAATCCCTTCAATAGCTTGAATCCTTGAATCCTTGATCTTCAATGGAGAACTTGGATGGAGAAGAAGACTTGAATGCTTGAATGGATGCTTGCTTGATCACCTTTCTTGAGAGCTCCTTGATCATGAAAACTTGATTGAGAAAACTTAATGTGAAAATGAGAGAGGAAGGCCTCCTTTTATAGTGATCTAGGGCACACTCCTCTAGATGGGCCACCTTGGAGAATTAAATCCGAATTAGGTCCTCACCTTTAGAAAATATACCTAGATTAAATGCAATTAAAGGATTTACCATCCTGAAACCTAAAATGCCCAACCCGGAGGCGGGAAAATAAATCTCCCGAAAGCTCGAAGCCCATAAATTTTGGAAATTGGAATTTTGACAGAAGGGGTCAAAGTCAAGGTTGGACCTGACCTAGTTAAGGTCGATCTCAACCCTGACCTAGTCAAGTTCTAACTTGACCCTGACCCTGGTCCCAAGTTGACTCAAAACCAAGTCAGGAGGTCTCGAGGATGCCCAGAAACCTAGCTAACTGATGCCAAAATAGGATAGAATGTCAGTGATAGACATAAAATCCTATGATTACCATAATGAAGCCTAGGAGCATCTATTTTTAAACCCTACCTAGAAAATAGAGCCATAGAAGAGGGAAATTCAAGAGAATCCTTAAGATCCTAACCCTAATTTCACCTAGAATGAAGGAATCAAGTGAGGGGGAGAAGTGGAAAGTAGGGGGAAAGCCAAATACATGCAAAGACCTGATTAAGGCACTTAAAATGACCCCAAACCACTTACTCAGAGGGCTAAATGCTCTTATCATGGAAGTGCTTCCATTTTAAGATGATACATTAAGCCCCCACTTTAGCAAGAGTATGGACTCGATGCAAACTCTTGGTAAAGGAGAAGAAAGAGAAGATCCAAGTGGATTCATGAAGAGATAAAGTAACAATTAACTAAGGACATAAGCCCCCAGACTAAGGATTCTAACTCAACATACGCACGAGGGTGCGAAACAAGAAAACCAAAAGAACAAGGGTTAGCACTAAACAACCAAAATAAATTAGCATAAGAAACCTTGCTAAGAAATATTCCTCATACTAATATCATATTTGGAAAGCTATCATAAAAGCATAAATGTTTACATAAGAAAGACAAGAGCAACACTATAAATAACATAGCTTCATGATCTTGTCCCACTAGCATGAAAGCAGAAAAGAGAGAAAGAATAAAGTGATTACCTCACCCAATAAGATGCCCACCTTACTGTGAATCACCTTGGAGGGAGAGCCCAATAGGTTCACCCATAAACTATGCTTGTAATTGTAATGCATCTTCTAACAAATTCTAGAATACCCATAGATCTACCTTCTTGTATCACTATGAATATGAAATGCGTGTCTCCTCAGGATTTAGCAACTTATGTGTGTTACCCTCAGAAGATTTAGCATATAGGTTTGTGTCTTTTTAGGATTTAGCAACTTATGTGCATTACCTTCCAAGATTTAGCATATTTGAAATTGGAAATGCATGTCCCTTTAGGATTTAGCAACTTATGTGCATTACCTTCCAAGATTTAGCATATTTGAAATTGGAAATGCATGTCCCTTTAGGATTTAGCAACTTATGTGCATTACCTTCCAAGATTTAGCATATTTGAAATTGGAAATGCATGTCCCTTTAGGATTTAGCAACTTATGTGCATTACCTTCAGCAAATTTAGCATATTGAAAATTTTTGAAAAATGCATGTCTCCTCAAGATTTAGCAACTTATGTGTGTTACCTTCAGAAGATTTAGCATATGAATGCATGTCTTTTCAGGATTTAGCAACTTATGTGCGTTACCTTCCAAGATTTAGCATGTAAAAATAAAAACTATAATACAAGGGAGACCCTATATATGCCCCCCTACTTAATATGGCAAAAACATACTATTTTGTCATGTTAAGGAAAGAAAAGAACAAGGATAAAGCCTTCGTCAGCATCAAGACAATATCCAACAACAACACCCAGTCCAAGCCAAGAAGGTCACAGCTCCTATGAGGTCATGGAAGGGATGAATGTAAAGAGATATCATGCAAGAGGTGGAAAGAAAGTAACCCTTATGAAGGATAGCACACTATTCAGTTTCCAAGGTGAGACATATATCAACCATGAAAACCCAATGTCAAACAATGAGATAGGTTACAATCAAGGACATAGATCCTTAATGCAAACCATAATTGTCATGTTATGATTGAATGTCACATAATAGATAAATACTGCTTACCCAAGGAAAGAGGTGAATCCCAGAAAGATGGAAAAGAAGGAGATGACATCCTTGCCCCCCCAAGTGTAGGAAAAAGATGGAAGAGGATACCGACTTCACAAAGCAAGGAGATATCCTATTTACAACAATGTATACCGTATTCTTAGCAAGGGATATTGACCCCTACATCCAAGAGTATAGACAATCATGAAAAGGATATGTCACTCATGGAAAAGGATTCCCAAATGAAAGAGATCTTATCAACAAGACCCCCACCAAAGAGGAGTGCTTTAGATAAAATATCAACTTTCAAGAGGCGGGAAATAAAGATTTAATCATCAAGCCCCCTGTGAGGAAGAGGAATCTTTGGAATGAGGAAAGAAACTCTAACACCAAGCAAGGGTGAAAGTTTATAGAGAATATAATTTGCAAAATAGAGAAGAAGTGACGATGTAGGACAACCACTTCTCATATAAGAAGGTTATCCATAGTCAAAACATCTATCAATATAATGAAATAATATTGCAATATAAACAAATACCACTAAGCTAAGGAAAGTAGCTCCCTAGACAAAGAGAAAAAAAGAGGTACCTTGCCCCCTAGAGACAAGGGATACCTTTGCAAAACAAATGTCTTAGAAAAGATATCTTGAAAAGAAAATAATAGATTCTATGTATGATTAAAAACATAATGCAATGCCATAGAAAAAGAAGAGAGAAAGAATACCAATTAAGACCTAATAAAAGACCTAATGTATCCTAAGAGACTGGATGAAGATGCACCTCTTTCCCCCCAGTCATGAGACAAGAGGAGAAGAACATTTACATTATATCTAAAGGAGGGGAATCCCCTATATCAAAATTATGAAGAAATTGTAAAACTGCCTAAGAATGAGATATAATTCCTAAAGCAGCCCATTCTCTAAAATATAACTTGAAATGTTTACAATCAGCAAGTAAGTGTTTGTTACTATAATGAAAAGGACATTTGTATTTGTATAGAGCATCTATTGGCATAGGTCTAAAGATTTCTTTCTTGGAATTCATTAGTTCAACATATACCTTCTTATCAATTTCTTAACGAGTAGCAGAGTTATCTGATATAGGTGTAGGGAAAAGAATGTTGAGGGGAGGACAATGTGTAGCATCACCTACCTTAACTTGATACTTTGAACAACCAACACCATACATTTCTGGTTTAGGGGGTATATGAATTGGAAACCTAATACCATGCTCATTAACTCCTAGCCCTAAACCTTTATAACCTTGTTTAGTCACCATATTATATCCAGTAGTGTACATATTATGTAAAGCTTCTACAGGAGGTGATTGTTTATCATGTTCATGAGTAAAGGTTGTATAAGGTGGGATAGTAGGTTTGGAATAAGTTTCTTTACCCTTTCCTTTAATGTCATCATGAATAGGAGGAGAAGGTAAATCAAAGAAATCTTGCACATCCGTGTCCTGAATGATAGCTTGAATCCCATCATAAATATGGGAAGAATGAGGATTAACAGATGGAGAATTAGGTATCAGAATAGGAAGATTAGGCTTAAGATTAAGATTGATAGGATTAGGATTACGATTAGGAAGGTTAGGAGATGGTGTGTCATCTACCAAATTCTTCACATAATCTAAAAGATGAATAAGGCTACCACATAAATCCCTAAGAAAAGTTTTAAATGTAGGTAGAGTAGTGTCGGTCAACTTTACAAAAGCATAGGCAAGAGCAAAGTGAAGTGCCATCAACATAATGAAGTGAATGATACTCTCATAAACATCATAGGTATTATAAACACATGCTAAAAGAAGAGTGATAAAGAACATAACCATGCACCAAATCATTTTAACAATCTCCATAATGAATGCAGAAAATATTTTTGGATTTTATTGAATATATAGATTTTTTTGTATTTTTGAATTTTGAAATGCAAGAGCATAAACTTAATTTAAAAAGGCAATCTAACACCAAAAAGAAAGAGAGTAAGCTTGTTGGGTTCACCAAAATGAATGAAGATAAAATGCATTCACCATCATTCAAATGTAGAGAGGGAAATATGAGATCTATTCTCAAAACCCAAATTCCCCAAGGAAGATATCTGATTTGATCAACCTAGAGGTTAATACACAATTGAATCAATTTGTGGAAAAGAATATGGAAGAGAGAGAATAAATCCAATATTTCCCTATGTGAGGATATATTATATTTGGAATATGAATTAATTGAAATACAAGTACTAACCTCAAATTAGGGCACATCTAGACATTGTTGAATTCTGGTGTCTGTGTACACTTTCAAGAAAATATAAAACCTATCCTGGACTGGAAATGCTAAGACAGAGAAAACCCAGAAATCTTTCCTCAAAATGGCTCAGCTTGGGTTTGACCCTCATAAAAGGTCAAATACCACATTCTTTATTTGAAGTCTGATTTGAATTCTGTTTGTAGATCCTGAAAGTTTGCCAAAAAGGGTATCCAAATTCGCTCTTAGATCCGAAACTCTGCACCTGTACTTGCAAGAAAAGGAGGATTTTTGTTTTTTGTTTGGGGGGTTTGCCTTGGTCAAACCCCAATTTGGAATCAACCTTAATATTGAAATTGAAATGGAGAATGCTAGCAAGTAGTAGAAAAGGATCTAACAATGAAGCTATGCAATTCAATAGATATGCAATTGTATTTTGAATGTAAACAAGTATATTGATATGAAAGCTTGAACACAACAATAAATGTAAATCAAACCTCCATGGTTGTATGCTTGGAATCCACCTTGAGATAAGAATGAAATGGGTCTTGAAGATGAACAAAGGATCTTGAAGGAAGATCACACCATCATAATGGCTAGATCTAGGGTTTGAATGATAAATCTTGAATACTTGAACCAAATCCCTCCAATAGCTTGAATGCTTGAATCCTTGATCTTCAATGGAGAACTTGGATGGAGAAGAAGACTTGAATGCTTGAATGGATGCTTGCTTGATCACCTTTCTTGAGAGCTCCTTGATCATGAAAACTTGATTGAGAAAACTTAATGTGAAAATGAGAGAGGAAGGCCTCCTTTTATAGTGATCTAGGGCACACTCCTCTAGATGGGCCACCTTAGAGAATTAAATCCCAATTAGGTCCTCACCATTAGAAAATATACCTAGATTAAATGCAATTAAAGGATTTACCATCCTGAAACCCAAAATGGCCGACCCGGAGGCGGGAAAATAAATCTCTTGAAAGCCCGAAGCCCAGAAATTTTGGATATTAGAATTTTGAAAGAAGGGGTCAAAGTCAAGGTTGGACCTAACCTATTCAAGGTCAAGCTTGACCCTAAACTATTTAGGGTCTAGCTCGACCTTTCCCTAGTCAGGTTCTAACTCAACCCTGACCCTAGTCCCAAGTTGACTTAGAACCAAGTTAGGAGGTCCCGGAGATGCCCAGAAACCTAGAACTGATGCCAAAATAGGATAGAATGTCAGTGATAGAAATAAAATCCTATGATTACCATGATGAATCCTAGGAGGATCTATTTTTAAACCTTACCTAGAAAATAGAGCCATAGAAGAGGGAAATTTGAGAGAATCCTTAAGATCCTAGCCCTAATTTCACCTAGAATGAAGGAATCAAGTGCGGGGGAGAAGTGGAAAGTGGGGGGAAAGCCAAATACATGCAAAGACCTGATCAAGGTGCTTAACATGACCCCAAACCACTTACTCAGAGGGCTAAACCCTCTCATCATGGAAGTGCTTCCATTTTAAGAGGATAAACTAACTATAAGCCTAAGTATACAAAAGAATGTTACTATGTTGAAGATGGAGTATCAGATGAAGATTCAGTAGAAGATGAAATTGGATTCATTGCTATAGAATAAATGGAGAAAATGTTTGATGAGATGGATCTTGAAGATGAAAGGAGAGCATAAGAGCTAGCACTAATTTTACAAGCAGACATCAGAACCGACTGGATTATTGACAAGAGGTGTTCACATTACATGACAGGAGACAAAGACAGATTTGTTCATCTAGATAAGTACAAAGGCGGCATGGTTAGATTCAGAGATAACACTCCTAAACCTATCATTGGTAGAGGAGCTATCACTTTGGATGGAAACAATAATACTGATGATGCTCTATATGTTTATGGCTTGCAACATAACTTACTAAGTGTTTGATAGTTGCTTGACAAAGGATATCAGTTGGAATTCAAAGACAATAAGTGTATCATTAATAACAAGGAAGGAGTAATGATTGCATTAGGTTCAAAGACAAAAGGTAATTTTTTTAACCTTAATTCTAAAGCAAGTTGTTTTGTTGCAAAAGTAGATGATAGTTGGTTATGGAATAAAAGACTATGTCATATCAATTTTGACAATATAGTAAAAGTAAGCAATGTAGAGGCAGTAAGAGACCTCCATAGTATTGCAAGACCAGTTGATACAATATGCAGGGAATGTGTGATGGGAAAGCATGTGAGAAATTCATTCAGAAGCAAGCAGAATTTGGCAGAGAACAAATTAGATCTAATGCATACAGACCTATGTGGACCAAGTCAAACAAGATCATACTATGGTGAAAAGTGTTTTATTTAGTTTGTTGATGATTATTCTATCTAATGATGTTGGTTGCATTCTTAAAAGATAAATTTGAAGCATTTGAGAATTTAAAAATATTCAAAGCTAAAGTTGAAAATGATTTTGGATTAAACATAAAATGTTTGAGATCAGATAGAGGAGAATTCACCTCTGACAGATTTTATGAGTATTGCGAAGAACATGGGATAAAGAGACAGCTAAGTGCACCTAGAACCCCTCAGTAGAATGGAATTTCTGAAAGAAGAAATAGGATCATACTTGACACAGCGTGCACTATCGTGATTGAAGGAAAAGTGGCAAACACCTATTGGAGAGAAGCAGTTAATACTACAGTCTACACTATCTATAGAATTCAATTGAGGCCATGTGTAGATACGACACCTTCTGAGATATGGTTTGGGAATGTACCTATAGTAAAATACTTTAGAATCTTTGGAAGCAAGTGCTACATCAAGAGAGATGAAGCAATTGGCAAGTTTGATGCAAGAAGTGATGAAGGTATTTTTCTTGGTTACTCTACTAAAAGAAAAGCTTATAGATGTTTTAACTTGAGATTGAAGAAGGTCATAGAAATTACACATGTAAAGATTGATGAAAATCTTATGATTCAAGAGAGATATCATGATTATGCACCTATGATTGAAGAATAACCTAATCCTATCAGTAGTGAAATAGTTGTTGAAGAAATATTTGATAGCATTGATGGATTATTCAATGACCCTGAAACAAGTGAAGAAGAAACACAAAAGATAGATGAGAGAGTCTCACCTGATGTTCCTAAATCCACATCTAGATACCATTCAAAAGAAGATATCATTGGAGATCAAAATAGTAAAGTCATGACGAGATCAAAAGCAAAAATAGTCAATGAACCGGTATGTTTACTTTCACATATTGAACCTTTAAGTGTTGAAGATGTCTGTAATGATTTAGATTGGCATGAAATAATGAAAGAAGAGTTAGATCAAATAGTCAAGAATGATACATGGGAATTGGTCCCTAGACCTAGTGATAAGAATGTGATTGGAACCAAGTGGATATTTAGAAATAAGATGAATGAAGATGGTACAGTAGTAAGAAATAAAGCAAGAATAGTATGTAAATGATATGCACAAAGAGAAGGAATTGATTATTCTAATAAATTTTCCCCTATAAGCATATTGGAAGCAATAAAGTTATTTCTAGCCTATTCAACATTCAAATACTTTAAAGTATATTAGATGGATGTCAAGTCAGCATTCCTGAATGGAGAGTTGAAGGAAGAAGTATACATAGAGAAGCCTAAAGGATTTACTTTATCAGACAAACTTGATATGGTATGCAGACTAAAGAAAACCCTCTATAGACTTAAGAAAGCCCCTAGAGCATGGTATAAAACATTAGATCTAGTTACTTGATAAAAATTGGATACAAGAAAGGAGCAGCAGATTGTAACTTATTCATAAAAGAGACACTTGAAGCATTATTACTAGTTGCTATTTTTGTTGATGACATAATTTTTTGTGATAATGACAAGCTTAGTGTAGAATTTGCTAAAGAGATGCAGAGAAAATTTGAAATGAGCATGATTGGACCTATCAAGTACTTTTTGGGATTGAATGTGCAGCAAATAGACAAAGGTATTTTCATTAATCAGTCTAAGTGTGTGAAAGAGATATTCAAGACATTCAAAATGGAGGATTTCAATCCAATAAGAACCCCCATGATAACAAGAAGAAAGCTTTCAAAAGATGATGATTCCACAGCAGTAGACAAGACCCTATACAAGTCCATGGTTGGTAAACTCATTTATCTTACTCAATCTAGACCAAATATTTATAATGCAGTTGGTATTGTTGGAAGATTTGTAGCATAACCTAAACAAAGTCATGTTATGGCAGTCAAGAGGATATTCAGATATCTAAAAGGAAATATAGACTATGGTTTGTGGTATCCTAGTTCAAAAAATGTAGAACTTCATGTGTATATAGATGCAGATTGGGAAGGTTGCGTGGATGATAGAAAGAGTACCTTAGGAGGAGAAGTTTTTCTTAGAGATAGAATAGTTACTTGGACAACAAAGAAGAAGAATTATATTTCTCAGACCACGGCAAAAGTAGAGTATGTGGCATCACCATTAAATTACTCTACAATTGTTTAGATCAAGCAGATGATAAAAGATTTTGGAATTCAGATTGATTACCCTATTGTTATTAATTGTGATAACACTAGCACTATCAATATGTCAAAGAACCCTATGATGCATGCAAAGACAAAACACATTGAGATAAAATATCACTTCCTAAGAGAGAAAGTTGTAGAGAAAGGATTAAAATTGGATTATGTTAGCACAAAAGAATAGTTGGTAGACATTTTAATAAATCCTTTACCGAAGGATACATTTGAGTATCTTAGGGAGAAGATGCGAGTAATTCCCTTCCCTGAATCTGATTAGAGTTTTTAGTAGTGCATCAATCCTCGGTGACTGATGAATGGTTGACTACTCTACCTCTGGAGTAGTACCTGTGCTTATTTATATTGGCGACCTTTTCCATTGATGTCAAAGGGGGAGTATATATAGTCCTAAAAAATAGAAAAAGAGGGAGCATATATAGAGTCTTGAAAAACTAAAAGGAGTATGAAGTAAGGGGGAGTTATGGTAAGAAGATGCAGTAGATATTCAAAGCATTCAACAATAGATGGAGGATTCATCCCTGGGGAATTTTTGTTGAGGAAATGGAGAATGTTATAAAATAATTTTACATTTGGATTGGTGGTGTTTTTCATTCCATATGTTTCCATCAATGCTAAAGGGGGAGATTGTTGGAGAATTTTCCAGCAAGCCAGTGTTGACTGTATATTTGTCATTGATGATAACATATGGTAAGAAGCGTGCATGGAAGTCTTATGTAGTGAGCCTTGATAATATGTCATATGGATATGTTATCAGCATGATATCATAGACCTGGAGGTTGATTCTGAGTGCAGTCAATTGTGTAGCAGTTTATATCAATAGTATTCTTGATAAAGTTACAGACAAAGTTCGGTATGAGATTTTCAGTTTGGTTATGATGGAGCCTTGCATGTTTATAGTTTTTTTTTAGACATGTTAGTAAAGCTATGTTCATGGACGTTGAGTCAATTGTGTAGTACAGGTTGAGTTGTGGTGTTTCCAATTGCCAGTTACAGTTTCCTGAGATTGTCTGATGGAGCCAATAGAGTTTATATTGTTCCTATAGTTGCACCTATCATTTTGATATGTGTGTTTGGTTATGAGTTAACAATGTTTGGTTAAGAGTGCATAGTGTATTTCAGATTGTAAGTAAAGTTTCAGTTGATTTGGTGGAGCCGACAGTGTGAAGCAACACGTCTACTCATATTGGGTTGCGCAGTCCTATTTGTGTTGTGTGCTTAGTATAGCCATTGGAGATGTTGTTGGAGAGTTATATTATTTATCTAATATGATTTCAAGAAGGTTCTAATAGGCTGACTTGATTATATTATTTGAAGATGGATACTTATAGTAAGCCAATTATGATTGATAAGCATGATTGAAAGGGAAGATTGAAGAGCAAAGCAGAAGATGCGAATGTGTTGAGTCAATCATCAGTTAAATATCTATGTGAAGAAAAAGAGATTATATGCTATTCATTGGAACTGATCAACACAACAAGTCTACTTTCTAGTTTAGCAAGATCTAGATATACTGTGTATTTGTTGTGCAGAAGGTTGCAGCCTTCACCACTTGAGCAGTGTGCTCTTGGATAGTGTTTCTTCACCCCTAACAGGGTTATTTGTAAAAGACTACTAACAAGGTCCGACCTTTGACCAGGTCACTGTACTTCATGCATTGTAAAGATGAACTCCTAACAGGGTTGTAAGATCTTCTAACAAGGATCATTATACTCTAGTGCAGTTTATAGTGGGTGCTAATTCTCACCAAGGTTTTTTACCTATTTGGGTTTCCTCGTAACCAAAATCTTGGTGTTGTATTAAGTGTTATCTTATTGTGTATGTGCTTAATGCTATTCTGTACTTAATTGTATAAAGAATTCAATCTTGTAGATAACTGATTCACCCCCCCCCCCTCTCTCAATTATCTCTTGGGACTATTCCTAACATATTCATCAATCAAATCAAAGAATCTTATTTAAATTGCTTTATATCTTATAAAATAAACCCTTTTAGTGAATGAAATCAACTTTCAACACTAGGGGCATCAACTTCATCATGATCCATATCAACTTGGAGCTTTCCAAATATCAATCTGGGAGCAAGTGACTTCATTAAGATTCATATCAAGTTACTCGGGCTTATCAATCAAACGGGACCATGTCAGTTTCCTTCTATCAAGTTGGAATTGTCAGATAATAGACTTCATAAAGAACCATATCAAGTCAATTATCTATGTTTGCTAATTAACCTTAGAGTTTCAAATCATCTTACAAGTGTTATGTTTAAATGCTTCACATCAAACTGAATACTATGAGTTATCAATCTTTGTTCAATCAAGCTCAAGGTCAATATTATCAATCTTTGTTCAATCAATTTTGGAACTAGTATCGTCAATCTCTCAATCATATTCCATTCAATAAAACTCAAAATCAATCTCAATCAAAAATAATTTCATCACTTCATATCAAATGGTTCCATGTAAGTCAACTATTCTTTGAATCCACTCATTGATCACACATTAATTCAAAGAGGAGCAAATGTAATCACTTAAAAATGGCTAGGTTTAACTAAAAGGCCTATTTTCCCTAAATCTAACCAAAACCTCAATAATGATAGTATTAGATCAATTGTTATCCTAATTCATTAAAAATCATTAAATTGAGCAATCAAACATTAAAAGATTATTAAAATTGATTAAATCATTAATTAATACCCTAGACTAATTAATTAAATCAATCCCATTAAATGGCATGACAAGAGTAATAAATTAATTCAATTTCTAAATTCCCCTAATTTCTTCTTCACCACTAAAGGGAAAATGACCTAAATTTAGCTAATCATAGCTAAGTGACATGGATCAAGTGAGGATTGATGTTAACCCTTCATCATGGATCAATTACAACAATTCAATTTGATCCAAAATCTATAAAAGAACCTTATTCAAATCTAAATTCATATTCCTTTTTATGCATAGTAATTGCATACTAATTCTAGAGCTTAATTGTTATAATTTTAGAGTAATTGCATACTAATTCTAGTGTATTACATAGCTTAATTCATCATTTTAGGTAATTAATTGTATTATATATCATAAATCTTCCATTCTAGACATGTATGTCACCGACTAGAATCATAATATGAGAGTAAAACACATAATTTTAATCAAACTCTTGCTACGTAGGGAGAAATAAGATGATTTTCAATTGGTTTTTGCACTTATTTGATTATATTTTCTTCATTAACCCTTGAATGTAATGTCTTATTGACGTGTTGTGCTTACAGATTTAGGAACAACATACTCCAAGGTTCCCTTTTTATTACAGGCAAGGAGGATGATAGGAATGTTATAAACACTATCTTTACATCATCCAATTAGATGTTTCTAATCAATTTTGTAAATGAGGCAATGTTTTGTGAACAATTCATAGGCCTTGTCACACTTCAGAGAAATTTCCACCATACATATATAACTCTAACATTTTACTCTAGATTCTATTATCTCCTTTAAGAGGTCTCAACATTGATGTCACATAGAAACATGTAGAAAGTGAAACTTAGGAGAGGCTACTTAAAACAAACCAAGAAACCAATAATATTTTTGGTTGGTTTTGATTTCTAAATTGCTTAGGTGCTCCTGCACCATCTAATATAGCCAAGCGCAATATTAAATGAAGTAATAGATTTCTACTCCACCCTAGCACTTATAATTACAAGTAAAACTACTCCAAACTTTCTCAATATATAGATAATTGAAACAAAAGATGAACATGCAATTTATTAACATTACACAATCTACATGAAAGACTTAACAAGTTTCTATATCAATAATGATCATCTACAGTAAGCTTATTTTTCCTCCATACAAGGGTACTTGATATGTATTGACAAATCCCAGCAATACACACCATTAAAAATTCTTATTGTCAACGTAAACTACCTTTCAACATTAATTAAGAATAAGTACATTCATGATAAAATAATAGTTTTAAAAAATCAAGAATGCAAAGATATAACATAAATCATGCATGAAACCTCCATTAATGTTTTAGTGATAGACTTCAAAATTAAGAGTGATGCCATACAAATATGCTTTAAGCTTAAATGTTACTTATTTTAATTAAATAAAGTTTCATCAACATCTTGATCATATGTAATTAAGAACTAGAGTGCTTTTAGTAAATAGACTAGTAGCAAATTAGGATTTCTTGAAAAAAATGAGGGAGGATAGATAGAAAATATAAATTACAAATTAAAGATTGAAAATGACTACAATTTAAGATAACAGATGGATAATTTTTTAAAACGAAAGGAAAATTACACTCCACCTCTTAATAACTCCAAACACTAGTAAAAAGTTAACATATTTGATTAAAAAAAGTTTCACTTAAAAAAACAAAATTAAATTTTTCAAAGATTTAAATTCTGATTACAAAAATTAAATTTAAACCATTGCTGTCAGACTGTATCCTCAAAACTTTTTAATTCTACTAAATTTCAATAGTTGTCGCGCTGTATACATGACTCAAGTTTCCTGACTCTATAGGCGTTTGGATATCAGTCCACCTCTCAGAAATTGGTGCGTCTGGTTCAAACATATAAAATCTCTTATCACGTCCATTGTTTCTCAGAGGAGGACATCCATACCAGAAAATTCTATCCCAGCTCATTCTACCACAAAGCTCCTTGTAAAAATCAGCATCATAATCCTCCATTGTCGACGCATCTTTCCCGACAAGATTATAAATTTTGGTCCATTTCCCTGTGTTGGGATCAAATATTGCTGGATATTCGCTGATGTATTCGATGAGATAAGCCATTCCTTGAATCGAAACAGCTGAAGGTAAGGCACTTTGTATCTCAGGAAGAACCTCCCACCTGTCTTCATCTATCATGTATACTTGACTTGGAGGAAGATAAACAATTCCCTCACGAGATGCACGGTATCAAAACTGCCAACCACGTAAGGTTCTTGGCTCTTCTATGCCTACATGCCAACGAGCAGAGTACAAATCATAGATCAATGTACATCCAACTTTCTGTTCATGTCTCATACTTATCACCACAAGTTTTCTGCTCCACCCAACCAAATGAGACCAATGTAAAGGTTTAAAACCGGTGGGCATAGGGGGAAGCTCGTGCCAAGAGCCCCGAACAGGGTCACACATTGTTATACCATTGTCATGAAGTAAACATATGAACTTTTCAGATTTCCCAAACACAATTCTAGCCTGGTATAAGCTGCCACTTTCCACGATGTCCTTCCAGTCTTTGCATACATGTTTAAGAGTGTTGTGACATTTGTATGGCGTCCTGATTAGGATCTGTTCAATCGTATCACGCTGAAGTCTATTAATAAAATTCATTGATATAAGAAACAGAGAAATGAACTTCCCTTCCCTAGTCAAAGAAAATCCCCAGACGCTTGCAAACTGAAATGTACACTCTCCAGATCAGGTTAAATAACACAAAAATATTATATTGTTAGAAAAAGAGGAAGTTGAAGGGACATGTTCCTTCGGGCTTCAGTAGCCGGCCACAACTATTCATTAGTAACTGTTGAATTAAGTTATTCATTAATAACGATTGAATTTGAAGTACCATTCACTGTTCTATTGTGTTGGGTTTAGGTTGTGATTTTATGAGGGGATTTTAGGATTATTTTTAAAGAGAAGGAGGTTTCATAAAGTTGAATAAAAATTGCTATAGGAGAATTTCATCTTTGAAAATAGCAGCTCCTAATTTTTTGGGTTGCAGATATGAACAGTGGAAAAATTGGGGCACTAGGCTTTTTTTCTGTCATATACATTTATCTGAAGTTTTTCAAATTGTGTCAATTGATTTTTCTATTTTTTTAGTTATGAATTAAATATAATAAATAACAAAATTCATGACTACCAACTTTCATACATTTTGGAGAACCACTCTATGAAATTCATCAGACCACTTTTTTATAAAAAATATATTAAAAAATATTACTAACACCCACTAATTTTTTTTAGAGGAAAGGCCCTTCTATAAGATCCTAGCCATAAACAACACACTAATCTTTGACCCCTTAAGTAGAAATGGCCTAGACCTTTCACTTAACAATCCATTCTTGTATGTTTGATCCACCTAAGAAACACTATTAATGTTTGAACTCAAAGTTTTCATACCTAGAAGTTTCGTTGTATTGAACAAATAGGTCAAAGTTTTCCTATGTAGAAGTTTCATTGTATTGAACAAATAGGTTTCCATTCACATTAGTTTATATTTGCAGTATTCTCCTTGTCTGTGCCAAAATGGGAGCTCAAGAATAGGGTAGACATTCATCAAAGCATAATAGAAGGAAATATTAAAGTCAAAATACTTTGGTAGAAATTTATGCAAAAATATGGAAGCATAGACAACAAATGTAAACTTTGACCTGATGCCTCAAAGAAATGTGGTCTCATAGAATTCTATGATTGTAATACATTCATAAAATTTGTTTGGATACTTTCAACCAAATGAAATTAGCATGTGTAAATCTCTATCAACATCTGCCCTGGTGTGTTTAAAATGGGAGCTTTAGAATATGTTATGGACATTCATCACAAGATAAATAATAAAGGAATTATGTTAGGTGGTGTATTTGGAATTATTTTGGTCGACATGTATGCAAAATGTGTAAAGCTAGACAAGGCACATGAACTGTTTGATAGAATGTCTCAAAGAAATATGGCATCCTGGAACACCCTAATTATAGGATATGAAAAAAAAATAGATTACTCGAAAAAGCTTAGAAACTTCCAATCTAATGTGATTATCAAGTATACATATTTATCAACATCCTCCCATCCTGCATTAAAATGGGAGCTTCAAAACAAGGTATGGATATCTATCATATGATAAACAATTGAGAAATTTTATCACATGATGTTGCTGTTGGAAACTGCAATTGAAGCAATTGTTGTATTGTCATTGATGTCAAACCTTAACTGGTAAGACTGTTGCTATCTAAGAAAGTAATATATCTATTTGATTGTTGAGAAGGATTAGGGCAGAGTTGATAACAATAGAACCTAAGTAAAGGTTGAGTTATCTTGATACTTCAATGGGTACTTGATTATGTGGTACAATGATAAGATAATGTATTGCTTATCTAAGTAAGATGTAAGACTAAACAAGTAGGCTTAACTGAGAAAAAGTGAAGAAATCTAGTTTAAGCCGAGTGATGTTAGTATCGACTGAGCTAGTATATGCCAAGTAAATTCAGTGTTGACCGAACATTAGTTTATTTACAAGGAAGACAGTATTAGCCGATGAAAAAATTTCAATGGTGACTAGGCTACCTAGTGATGACCGAGGAGTTGAACATAATATTGACTAAGCGTCAGTAATTTACATTTGAGGAAGAATTCAGGTTCCTAGCCGACACAGTTGAATTCTTGGATTATGTAAATCATGTTGACTTTATTTATTGATTGTATGGAAGTATTTAATTCACTATAAACCATTTTATTATAATTCCATAAAGAGATTTGAGATGTTTCTAGAAGGATGGATGAAGAACATAATGTTGGAAGGATTCAATGAATTTGACCTAACCCTAAGATCTACGAAGGAGATTAAGCGGCAAAAGATGGATCGACCTATCGAAGAGGTATTAAGGAAACCTAAGTGTGAGGTTGAATGAAGTATGCTGGAGTTGTTGTTATTGACTGAATAAGTAGAAAAGGCTGAAGGAGAAGGAGTTGTGATTTCTTGAAGGGATTTTTGAGCAGATCAGTGATGGAGATGGAAATGGATTTTAGTCAGTAAGCCAGCATATATATGTATGAATTGGATCTGTTATTTGCAAAGTGAGTTGTATGTTTTCATATCAAACACTGTTGTTATTTTCTAACCATTGTATCAATTTAAATCATTTAATCAAGGTTGACCTAACAGTCATTGTATAAATCCTTTGAACAAGGTTGCATTCTAATGGAATGTACTTAAGTCTTTTAACAAGGCACACTCCTAATAGGGTGGTTGAAATTCTTTAACCATCTCACACCTAGCAGTGTGTTTGTAAACCTTTGACACGGTTGGATTTTCAAAGAGCTCACTTCAGAAGAGTGAAAATATCAGTAAAATGTTACAAAGTGGTTTTTCCCAAATTGGGTTTCCACTATAAATCCCGGTGTTAATGCTTGTGTGAATATTTTGGTTTGAACATTTCTATGTTTTGTAAGTTAAATACTATTGGATAGTGGACTGCAATTTTATATGTTTTTGATCTACATTCTATAATGACCGAGTAGCTGTTGGTCATTAGATCTAAGTTTTTGAAGTGTTTGAAAGTTTATTTATACATCTGGACCTGAGAACAACTGATTCACCCCCCCTCCTCCCCTCTCTTTGTTGTTCTAAATCATATTAGCAGTTGCTACAACTACTATGGTACACGTTATATGCTAAATGTGTAGGTTTAGACAAGTCATGTGAACTATTTGACAGAATGCTTCAAAGTGATATTTATGGTTTCAACTATTTTAACAGACATGTATGCATAGCGTCATTACATATCTATAAATTTTATTTATATCATAGGTAATTGTAGTTGAAATTCACTATACAAACTAGTGAAGAATACTTGAGATTAAGAGAGTTGACTGAGGTTTGGGTAGATGAGATAATATGCTTAGGTTGAAATTGATGAAATAAAAAAAAATTAATATTCATTGTGTGTGTTGCATGATATTAAATTATAATGATTTGTATTCAAACTAAATTTATCATTTCAAATATGTATAGTTTTTACTCATACAATTACTGTCATTATTCCTTGTATCATTCCTCGTCATCTTATAACAACTGTTCATTTATAGTGTAGTTTTTTTTTGTTGGCACCTTCAAATTTTGATGGAATTTTAAGTGGCCATGTTGAAAAATTTGTGAAGGCATAAAAGAGCACCCCTAAAGGATTTGTTTGAAAGGCTCACTTTGAGAGTGAATATATGAGACCATAATGATCAATATGATAAAATGACTTTTGATTATGTTCACCACCTTTAATTAAGCCGATGTGTCCATTTGTAGCATCTTGTGATCAGATTTGACACATTTCCTAAGAACCTAGTTTGAGGGGTTAACATAATCTACCCCATCCACATTAACAAAATAATCTAAGTGGCCTACTTTGTAGACTTGGATTCTGTGCCAAGTTGGTCATCATGAAAAAATGGTCTTTCCTTATATTGTAAACATGAAAGTGAGACCCCATATTCATTTTCAAGCCCTAGTATCTTTATTTGATAAGCTTGTCAAGCCAAATCCAAATTCAATTTATTCTAATTTTTTTGCATATAAAATGTTGCATAGATGTCCATAGCCATTTTCATAAAGCTATACTTCACATCTATTGATTGTCAAGAAGATCCAATCAATTCCATGTATTGCCAGTATTTCAAAGTACACATATACAAATCTTCAAGCTCTCAGGACTTCATTTCATATTTTTAACAACTCAATATGAAATACAATTTGCAATTTTTCTCATATGCATGTTTATATTAGTTTCAAAATGGTAAAACTTGATCATTAATATCTTACAAACCTTGGAGTTTTTGGCAAATCCTTTTGGAAAAATATTCTTTCTATATCAATGAATAAATTCTCTTAGTGTCAACTTATTGGGGGTCATTTTCACCACCTATAATTACGCCCATGTGTCCATTTGTAGCCTCTTGTGATCAGATTCTATAGATTTCCTAAGAACCTAGTTTGAGGGGTTAACATAATCTATCCCATGCACATTTACAAAATAATCTAAGTGGCCTACTTTGTAGACTTGAATTTTGCACCAAGATGGTTATCATGAAAAAATAGTCTTTCCTTATATTTTAAACATGAAAGTGAGCCCCCATATTCATTTTCAAGCCCTGGTAGCTCTATTTGATAAGCTTGCCAAGCCAAATCCAAATGTAATTTATTCTAATGTTTTTGCATATACAATGCTGCCTAGATGTCCATTAGCTATTTTCATAAAGCTATATTTAACATCTATTGATTGTCAAGAAGATCCAATCATTGCCGCGTATTGCCAGTATTTCAAATTACACGTGCAAATCTTCAAGCTCTCAAGACTCTGTTTGATATTTTTAACAACTCAATATGAAATGCAATTCACAATATTTTGCATATGCATGTTTATATTAGTTTAAAAATGGTAAACTTTGACCATTAATATCTTGCAAACCTTAGAGTGATTGAAAAATCATTTTGCCAAAATATTCTTTCTACA
Organism: Chamaecyparis obtusa; assembly: GCA_027943335.1. Lineage (NCBI taxonomy): Eukaryota > Viridiplantae > Streptophyta > Pinopsida > Cupressales > Cupressaceae > Chamaecyparis > Chamaecyparis obtusa. Next base: position 73,227 of record BSBK01008842.1, read on the forward strand.
TCAATGAATAAATCCTCTTAGTGCCAGCTTATTGGGGGCTTATTTTCTATTTTATCAACAGGCGTATTGACAGGTTTCAAAATGGCTCCTATGTGTCCAGTAGGAGAAGTGATGAAATGGTCAACTTTTAGGATTAAAATTTATTGCCTCAGGTGATGCCATTCAAAATTATTTTATGACATGATCCCTTGCATATGAATTTGTATTCCCACCAATTTCCAAGGTCTAGTGACATGATTTAATCAGTTTTCAAGAGCAGTTTTGGAGGTTACTTGTTTATTGAGTAGTATACAAATATGTAAATATCAATCCTCAGTGAACTCCAATTTCTTGTGTTTGATCCAAATGCATCTCAAAAGGATTAAAAAACATTTTTTTGGGCTTAATAGTTTGTAAAAAAAAATGTTGGGTCTACATGAGGTCTCGGCTTGCCTCATCAAGTTGTAGAAGTTTCAAGATAAATAAAAATGTTATATCATTAAAATAATTCAATTAATTTAAATAATGATATAAAAAATGTGAAGAGGTGAGGATTTTGAAATAATCCTAAAATTACAAGAGATCATGCATATGCCTTCAATATGTCTCTAAAGACTATGCATTTAGATGTTTTTCAGTAAGACCAAGAGGTTATTAAAATAATTTCCTATTTAAACCATTATTTGATAATGGTTTAAATCATTATTAAGTCAATTGCATTGGTAGTTTAATTTCAAGCTCAATCAAAACTTTATTCGAAGACGATAGTGGAACATCAATGTGCACCCCCTAAAATTAGGCATGAGAAATAGTTTGAAGTAAAAAATTTTAATATGTTAAAAGAAGAGAAGAGTTTCTTTTAACCCTACCTACATGTGGGGAAACAAATAAAAAATGCAAAGGAAGCGTGAGGTCGTGGGGTAAACCTGCACTCCTACTAGAAAAGAGGTAAAAAAAAAAAATGTAACACAGGTATGCGGAGGAGATGAAATATATTTCCTTGCATCCTCATCATGTTTTGAAAAAATTTTATAATTGCATGCAGGAAGAGAAAGCAATTTAGGGTTTGCCTTTTTTCATATGAACTATTGTGAAGACCATGGTGGCTAGTGAATTTCTTAGCACAAACTAATGGAATCACATAGAACTAAAACCTTTTCCAATGCTCTTTGTGATAAAAATGGGAGCTATATAAGTGAAGGCAACTAAATCAAGAAACAGTGATCTATTGATCACAAAACAAACATATAAGCAAAAGCCCCAATTTTCCTTGAACAAATGAGAGGTAGGGAATCCATTATATAGAAAACCAAATGAGAGGTGATATTACTGAATTCAACCATACTCACCAATATTCCAACTACAATATTATATATATGTAACTATCAACTACAACATTAATTACATACAACCATCTATTTAATATCAAAGTATGAATTTAATAAAGACTGTATAGGTAGGCCCAAAATGGGCATTATTGTTGTCATTCTCCCCCATAATGACCATTGGTAAGAACATGAAGTAGATCCCTGAGCTTCTGGAACCTTTCACGAGCTAGAGCCTTTGTGAAGATATCTGCAATATGATCTTATGTACTGCAATACACAATGTCAATCAAACCTTGTTGAACCAATTCCCTGATATAGTGATGTTGTATCTCAATATTTTTTATTCTACTATGAAATATTGAATTCATTTTCATTTGTATAGAACTCTTGTTGTCACAATACAACAAGGTAGGTTCACTTTGAATTTTGTGTAAGTCTTCTAGTGATCTTCTCAACCATATAGTTTGACAAGCTGCTGATGTTGTAAATTTGTATTCTACCTCTACCTTAGAAAGGGATATTGTTGGTTGTTTCTTGGACTTCCAAGAGAATGCTGAAGAACCAAGGCTAAAAGTGTAACCATAAGTAGACTTTTGATCATCAACAGAGCCTACCCAATCTGAATCTATATAGCCAACCAATTTTCTATCCTCTGAATGCTGAAATTTGAGACCATAGTTCAATGTCCCTTTAACATATCTGAGAATCCTTTTAGTTGCATTCCAATGTGTTTCATTAGGCTCTGACATGAACCTAGAGACCAAACTCACTACAAATGTGATATCTGGATGATTAGTAGTTAAGTAGATCAAGCTTCCAATCAACTATCTATATCAAGTGGGATTCACTGGATCTAACACATCTAAAGTAGATAATTTAAGTCCAACTTCCATAGGTGTTGCAATTGGTTTGCAACTCTACATCTAAAATTTTTGTAGGATAACTGAGGCATATTTTTTATGAGACATAAATATTTCATCTTTATTTTTCCATACTTTTATACCAAGAAAGTAGTGCATTTGTCCCAAATATATCATTTCAAACTCAGTAATCATGGTTGTTCTAAACTCTGCAAATAAAGTTGGATTATTCCCTGTGTAGATAAGATCATCAACATAGAGAACTAAGATAAAGATATCCTTAGGTGAGCTTCTAATATAGAGATTTGGATCTAATTGACTTCGTGAAAAACCTTTCTACTGTAGGTATGAGTCTATTCTTGAATACATGCTCTTGGTGCCTATTTGAGACCACACAAAACCTTCTTTAATTTGAAAACATAATTTTATTTAGAAGGTATTTCAAAACCTTTAGGTTTTGAAACATACACTTCCTCATCAATATATCCATTCAAGAAAGAACTCTTCGCATCCATTTAATAAACTATCCAACTCTTTTGATCTGTCAATGCCAAAACTAATTTGCTAGTATCCATCTGTGCTACATGTGTAAATGTCTCAGTATAATCAATTCCTTCTTGTTGAGTGTACCATTTGGATACCAATCTAGCCTTATGCTTATCAATGCTTCCATCAGATTTATACTTGGTTTTGTATGCCCATATTGTACCAATAACTTCCTTACTAGGAGGTAATTGAACCAAATCCCATGTGTCATTCTTTTCTCTTGTGTTGATTCCATTGTTCATTGCTTCAATCCACTCTTCTTTTTCTTGATCTTGTTCAAATGTTTGTGGCTCATTATTTTCCATGATTGGAGCCATCAATGCAAAATTCACTTTTTCTTGTGACCTTGTTGTCATTTTTTCTAAATTTGAATCCAACATAAGATTTGACGAATGATTCTTTTCTTTCTTTCTTTGTTATTTTTGATATTTTATTTCTCCTACACTAGATGATTCAGGTACATCTTCTTCTTCATCCTCTTCAATATCATCAATTACTATCTCTTTTCCTTTTTTTTCATTTTCTTTGGTATATTCTTCTAGTTCATTGAATACCACATCTCTGCTTATCACAAACTTTTTCACTACTAGGTCATACAATGTATATACTTTATTTTCAGTTCCATAACTAATAGAAATGCATTTAAGACATTTATCATCTAACTTAGACATTTTTTATTTTGGTATGTGTGCATAAGAAATACATCCAAATACTCTAAAGTGACCAACACCTGGCTTTACCATAGACCATGCTTTTTTAGGAGTCATCCCTTTAACCACTTTTGTGGGACTTCTATTTACAAGATACATTGTTGTGTATACTACTTCTACCCTAAAAAATTATCCAATTTTTTCTCTTTCAACATACTTCTTTCCATTTCAACAATTGTCCTATTCTTCCTTTCAGCAAGTCCATTTTGTTGTGGAGTGTAGGAAGTAGTGAACTCTCTCTTGATTCCATGATGTTTACAAAAAGCAAAAACCGATTTGACTTGTACTCACCTCCATTGTTTGACCTTATCACTTTTATATATACTTACCACCTTTTTTTTCAATCAAATATTTGAACTCTAAAAACTTTTCAAATATGTATGATTTTGAAACCAAACAATACACCCAAGTTTTTCTTGAGTAATCATCAATGAAGTTAGAAAATTCTTGGATTTATTCAAAGAAGATGTTTCCATATGACCACACAAATCTGTATGAATTATCTCAAGATGTTGTCTAGCTCTGCTGGATTTACCAACAAGAAATTGCATCCTATGTTGTTTTCCAACAATGCACTTTTCCCACACCTCTTTTGTCTCTTCAATTAATGGTAGACCTTCAACCATTTTTAATTTTTTGAGTAAAATCAACCCATTAAAATTGAGGTGACAATATACTTTGTGCCAAATCTTACTTTCACTCATTTCACTAGACCTTAGTGCTTGGTTCCCATGAGTAAAATAAAGAGGAAAATCCTATTCCCTATCATCTGTTCACTTGAAACAACTGCATTCCTTTTTAATTTATCTCTTATTATGCACTCATTGTTATCAAAATTTACTTGATAATTTTTCTCTAACATTTTTCCAATAGAAAACAAATTCTTTTTGAGTGCTAGAACTAATAATATTTCATTTATATGCTTCACTTCACCATATTCTATTGTAACTGCAAGGGTACCCTTACCTTTGCTTCCATGAGAATTATTATCTCCTAGTACTACAGTGCTTTGATGTTTTTCATCCAAGTTGAAAAATATATGCTCATTAGATGTCATAGGTGAAGAACATCTAGAGTCTATATATACCACACATTATTTTAATTTAAACTTGAATTGAGGCAAGAAATAAACAAATTTTGTTTATCTTCAATAGTGGAATGAGCACTTCTCTTTTATGTTTCACCTTGTTTACTCAAACATTTTGAAGCATAATGTCCAAACTTATTGCAATGAAAGCATTGGACATTCCTTTTACTATTATCCCCCCCATTACTTCTACCTCTTCCTCTTTTAGCTCCTCTAAAGTTGCTACTTCTTCCTTTGGAATAATTCCCTCTTCCTCTAAAATTGCTAGATTCGCCTTTGTATTCATTCTTATTGTTATCATCATGTTTATTATAACTCTTGAAGAATGTGTTTCTTTTTCATCTTATATTTTCTTTAGAGGAAAATTCTTTCTCTAAGCTTTCTTCATTACTTTTCATTCTTTCTTCAACAGTTAACAAAATTCCACTTAATTCATCAATTTGCATGCTTGACAGATCCTTAGATATCTCAATTGTAAAGACCACACCTTCAAATTTTGGAATGAAGCTTCTCAAAATATTTTCAATGACATGCTTGTCATCTACATCTTCCCCTAGTATTTTCATCTGACTCACTAGATCTTCTACCTTTGTCTAAAATTCATTGACAGATTCACTAGATGTCATGTTTACAATTTCAAAGTTTTTTCTTATCATTTGAAATTTAGCAATTTGTGCACCTTGATACGCATTACTTAATATTTTCCATGCTTCCTTAGAATGAAGAGAACCACTTATCCTAGGAAAAATAGCTTGAGTGTGTTGGTTGTTCCCTTTGATCTTCACTTGCAGATTTATACTTTGATGGATAACTTAAACAACACCTTGACTCTATCACCGCTCCAAAGTCTACAAGAAAGAGGGTCAATTAACAAGGATCAAAAGAGCTCCTCCTACACTTTCAGCCTATTAGCTCAGGTGGGTGTACCCTTGACTCACTTCTCCAAAGGAGTCTCAAAATAATATACAACTATACCCCATATTGATTTGCTAAAGATTTTATCATTTGATTGTTTGTGTGTGTGGTTAATAACAATGAAATACCTCTAGAGGATAGACCTGTGCCTTAACCTAGGGCTAGGAGTCATCCAATTGCATATATCAACTGAATATCTTAATTCAAGCACAACTAATCTAGGATAAGTGCTTTGCCTATTACCCCTCTCCCTCGGACATAAGGACATCAGATTCCTACTTAGTTGCAAACTCACTAAACCCACCCAAAAGACTTTAATCCTAACTTTGTTAGGAACTCAGAGATGACTTCAAAATACTCTTTGTTTACCATATGTCAATACACTTTGTGACATTAACATATATGAGCTTAGAACTGAAACAGGAAGACATACACAAATGCAAGATTGGAATCCAATAATATTTTCATTAACACATTCAGGATCAATACATAATTAGAACAACACAAGGATAAGAAAAGATACAAAATCAATCTCCTCTATCAATATGACACAGTCAACAACCTGGGACCAAAAGGAAAATGTTTTGGAACCACCTGCAAAATTAAAAAAAATTTGCAACTTATACTCCCCTAGTCATCTTGGAGTTCTCAAAGAGAATGCAACAAGCTACGGATGACCTAGGGTTAGGGTTTCAACCACCCAATCAGCCAAAAACGGTCACAAATTTAATTCAGGGGTGGAAACCCAGACAACCAGGAGAAAGGCAATCCTGGAATGACCCTCAATCATGAAACTTCTCTATGAAGGTACTAAGAATCATAAACAATCGCTCAAAAAGACACCCTGCAACATGCCTCGAGCACAAAACCACATGGTACAAACCCTGTAGATGATCACTCAACACCCTGGACCACACTGCAATTGGAAAACAAAATGTCCCTCACCAAACCAATCAAAATTAGCTATTAAAACCATAAATTCTGGTACTTCCTGCCACTGGAAACCCTCTGCAATTTAAAATTTGAAAAACAACAGCTACATCATGGCACCAGCAGCAAATCGGCGGTCAAAATTTGAATTCAGACCAACTTTAAGTCATGACCATCGGATCCCTTTTATCTCATGGGTTTATGTTTTATCCTCTAAAAGTGGTCCCAGTCAAATTTAGCGAACTGGTGACAAAGGTCTCCCGTCAGCTCACGAAATGCCTTTTCCATCTGCTAAATATTTTAGCGATCTCGCGACCACCCTTCGCAGAATCGCCAGACAAATTGGAGTGCCACCAAAACTTCTTGCGACTGAGTGAATCCATTTTACTTTATTGACGCCTCTAAAACTTTATCCATTCTGCTAAACCCCTAAGAAAATTTGATCGGGCCCATATCTAGAAGATCGACAACCATCTAAAGTTCGCATACCCATCTGAGATTCCATTAGAACACATGCCATCTGTCAATCTTGAATCTTCTCTACTTGAAGGAAAACCAGCCCCACTGACACAACACAGTCAACAACACGTGGACCAATCAAAACATTCTGAATCAGCACCCCTGACAATGGGACCACCGCCAAAGATTCATCAGAAACAAATGAGATCAACGGCGGGCGTAAGATCTCAAGCCTCTAAAAAATTCCATGAGAACTTACGCCGATTGTAGATTTTATCCTCGTCATAACCATTATGACAATGGCCCCACACTGTAGCATCATCCACGTCAACCAATCAGATTTGAACAACTATGCAACACCTAGCAGATGGTCCCACTGAAACATTAAGCCACCTGGAAGATCGGACGACTGGCACAAAGTCTGAAGGGATCTAAAGATTCTACACGCTTAAACACTAACCGTCGATTGAAAAATCTCCTCCCATCTCTGAAAACCTACTGGTAAGGAACAAAATCGATGGATGGTGCATAATCTTAAGCCACTAACAAAACCCATAAGAACATATACCGTTCGTTGATTTTTTGACAAATAGGACCCACTGACGCATCTGGGAGATCAGGTCCCACTGACAGGTGCTGAATAAGATTCAAAATCAACAGATGGCACGTGATCTGAAGGGGAACAAATATTCCTTAAGATCATGCACCGACCGTTGGTTTAAAAACCTTCACTACAGGCCCCACTGACAAGATCCCACTCATCACCACGTAGATGAATGAAAAGTGGACAACTCAGCACACTGTGGCATGTATAAACCATCTGGAAATCAGACCCACCTCAATACTGACACCCAAGCATAAAGGCAACATCAAAGGCTGGCGTAAAATCTCATAGCTCTGACAAAATCTATGAGAATTCATGCCCATCGTTGATCCTCTGACAATGTCAGGACCCACTGGCAAGCTCGAGCTCAGGTCCCACTGACATAACATAGTCACTCACCCATGGACCAATCAAGAAATGCTAAATCAACTTACCTAGCATGTGGACCCGCTTAAAAGAAAGGCAACGCCATAAAAGAAATGGATGGTCGTCTGAAGTTCTCAAGCCTCTGACAGATCATATGAGAAGATACGCTCACTGTTGGATGGAGATGGTGTCAGAGAGCCTGGGTCCACAAAAAGATAAGGTTGAAACACAGGAAACATTAAAGCTTACGACTTAGGAAAAATTTAAACCTTGCAGGGCGCTGGGACTTAGGAAAGATTAACCGGTGAGTTAGGAAATATAAAAGGGGACCCGCCGACACACAAAACCTAACCGTGAACCATAAAGTGAATCATTTTAATTAACACATGTAGATTAAGGTTTTAAGTGACCCATGAAAAGGTAACATGAAAATAGAACAGGGCTAGGGAAAATTCAAAAACTTGAATCCAACGGCTAGATTTTTTAAAGTTTTGCCTTAGATTTTAAGCCAGGAGACAAGAAAACATTGCAAAGACCAAAGGAAAATAGTTAGAGCCATGAAATTTTTTGAACATGCTAATAGTGGCTCTATCTAGGGATGTATGCCTCATGTAGGCATAGCAAGGACCTAGAATCACTGGTTTAAAGTAGACCATCCCACAAGAAAATGTAGACAACGGGGAACTTGCAGGGCAAAGTAGGCCACAAGACCAAAAACTAAAGGACCAGAACAAAAAAAGGTAGATGCAAGCAGCTTATTTACATAAATTTACAACATGTACAAGCCTAACTATTGTTCATGGAAAACAAAATACCTCAATTGAAGTATCTCTTCAAGAATTGTGCATGAATTGGCAACTCCTGAATATCACCACTTAATTCTTTGATAATGTATGAATCTCAGCCCCATTTCTCATGAATTAGATATGGCCCTAACCAAAAGGGATGAAATTTACCATGTTTCCCCTTATCCTCCAGTCTGGCATTCCAAAATAATACCAAATCACCAGGTTCAAACTTTCTATCAATAGTCCTTTTATCATATAAACCCCTAACCTGCAACTACAATTTGGCACTCCTCACGGCTGATTCTCTTCTATTCTCATCCAACCTAATGAGGTCCTCAATTCTCAACTGCATCTCATCATCTATGTCATCATCATAAAGCTGAGCAAATTTATACATTTCCAATAAGTTATTCTGAGGCATTCTTGCATGAATTCCATATACTAGGTGAAATGGTGCACAACCAATTGCCCTCTTCATAGTTACCCTATCAGCCCATAGAGCTAATGGCAGCTTTGAATTCCATGCCCTCTTATTCTTTTCAAGAATTCTCTTCAACATTTTAATCAAACTCTTATTAGTGGATCCTGCCTGACCATTTCCTAGTGGATGATAAGGTGAGGAATTAGAAGTCTGAATTCCCAAACCTTTGCAAAAGTCCTTATATTCAGTAGACCTACAACACATGGCATTATCACTCACTATTCTCTTAGGAGACCCAAACCTTGTAATGATATTATTCAATAGAAAATCAATTACCACCCTACTAGTTGCATTTCTTGTGGGTATAGCTTCTACCTACTTTGTAAAGTAATCAGTGGCAACTAAGATCCATGAGTGTCCTCCACTTGACTTGTTTGGTATCTCCCCTATGAAATCAATTCCCCATTGTTGGAAAGGAGCCTGAACTCCTAATGGTCTTAATGGTACATTACCTGAAAACTTAAGCTTACAAAAGAACCTTTGACAAGCATCACATCTCCTCACCAACTGTTCTGCATCCTTGAAGATTGTGGGCCACCAGAACCCTGCTCTCAAGATCTTATGAGTAGTTGTTTTACCCATATAATGTCCACCATAGATTCCCTCATGCATTTCTTTCAACAACTTATTAGCCTGATCTTCATCTACACATTTCAATAGTATGAATCCAAATTCTTTCTATACAATTTACATTTCACAATTACATACTTGATGGCCTGTAATTTCAATGTCCTCTTTTGATTATCATTCATACTATCTAAAATTTTCATATTTCTCAAGTAATAAATAATATCTTGATACCAAATACAATCATCCATGTCACATGTGTAATCAATTTCAGCATGATTTACCTGATGCATCAAGATTGGATTGAGCCATCAGTTTTGTCAATCCTTGTCCTCTAACCAACTTAGTAATCTGCACCTCAACATTGAATTCTTGAATCCTATTGATCCATCTACATCTTCTTCTAGACACCTCCTGCTATGAGAAAATATCCTCCACAGTTGCACTTGGCACAAAAGCAATCACAACTGCTCCCATCAAGTAACATCTAAAAGCCTTGATTGCCTTCACAAGTGCATAAGCTTGTTTTTCATTTATGTCATACTTCAATTCAGCAGCCTGCAAAGATTTACTAAAAAATGCAATAGGCTACTCAAAACCATCCTTATTCTTTTGTAACAAAACTGTAGCAATAGTGTGAAAAGATGTAAAGGAAAAGATGTGCATTGGGACATTATAATCTAGTGCCTTAAGCACTGGTGCATCTTTGATAGCTTGCTTGATATTTTTGAAAGCCTCATCAGGCTCACCCTCCCAACTGATTGCAAATCCCTTTTTCAACATCTTAGAAATAGGTCTAGTAACCTTTGCAAAAATTTTCACAAACCTCCTTAAGAAATTGACCTGACCGAAGAAGGACTGAATTCCTTTAACATTCTTTGGTCTCTAAATTTTATCAATGGTTGCTACCCTCTCAAGGTCTATTCTCACTCCTTGCTTCCCAACTAAGTGGCCAAGCAACTTACCTTCAATGACACCAAAATCACATTTCCTTGGGTTTAATGAAATGCCAAATTCCAAAGCCCTCACAAATATTCTTTCTAAATGAGTGCAATAGTCCTCTTCCTTCTTGGAATAGGTAGTTAGATCATCTTGATATACAACAATGAAATCATTAATGAAATCTGAAAAGGCAACATCCATTGCCCTCTAAAAAGTAGCACCAGCATTTGTGAGACCAAAAGGCATTCTCACATAAACATATGTCCCCCAAGGTGTTGTGAAAGTTGTCTTAAACTACGCTGATTCTTTTACAATGACCTAATTGTAGCCAGAGAAACCATCCATCATAGACATCAATTCTGACCTAGTTACTCTCTGCAACATAGCTTCCATATTGGGCAGACAATAATTATCCTTTAATGAGCTGATGTTCAAATTCCTGAAGTCCACACAAAGCCTGATGTCACCATTCTTTTTTCTCACAGGAACAAGGTTTGACACCCAAGAAGAATGCCTTATAGGCTTGATAATGTCAACATCTCTCAGCTTCATCAATTCTTCTTGCATCTTGGGTGCCAAAGTAGGATTAATAGGCCTTTGTTTTTGTCGAAAAGGTTTAGCATCTTCTCTCAATGGAATAATATGCTAAAACAAATCTTCTCTATAAACCTTTAGGTCATCATATGACCATGCAAAAACATGCCTGAATTTTCTCAACAATTCAATCAAAGACTTCCTTACCTTTTGAGATAAATCCCTACCAATGTATACCCTTTTAGGTGCCTCATGTGTTCCAAGATTTATCTCATCTAGATCAGCATGATCTTCTCCTTTGATATTATTTTGAACTCTATCCTGATTATCAAAGATAGTCTCTAAAACAACAAGCCCTTTGGGCACCTTGTTAGTTCTAAGCTAAATGACCTCATTGCCAAAGACAACCTCCCTTCCTTCTACTGACTCAACTAAGGTTGAACAATCAAATTCCTAACCATGATACTAATCCTTACAACCCATAAACTTCAAGATATCATTATCATCATCAAAAACTTGCCAATTCTCAATATTATCTGGTATGCTAGGCCTAACCTGAATTTCAACTTTAGAGATACCAGAAAATGTAATATCATTGGGATTGATCGCAATATTGGCTAATAAGTCAGCCATCTTATTATTACTCCTATCCTTCCACTCAATATTGAAAGCATGAAAATGTTCAATCAAATCCCAAACTGCATTCCTATATTGTTTTAGCCTCTTGTTCTTGGAAGCATATATTGACCTGACTTGGGACACCACCAACTCAGAATCACCAACAACACTTAAACACTTAATACCATGCTTTTGTGCCAACCTCAATCCTAACAACAAAGCCTCATATTCTGCTATATTGTTGGTACAAAAGAAATTCAATGTGAGAAAATTTGTAGGTACTTCCATCAGGAGAAATAAGTAAAATACCTGCTCCTGCACCATCTTTGTAACTTGCACCATCAAAGTACATTACTCACAAATCACCCTTCACAGAATTAGCACTCACCTCATCAGAGATAAGTGACAAAATAGGTTCATTTTTAAATACAGGGATCTCTGCCCTAAAAGCATTAATATCAATATCCACAAAACATGTAGTTTCATTATCAATATTTCTCTCAATCATGTGACATACTCTTGGCTCTCATTCAATCTTGACAAACTGATCATCAATCTTGAAAGTGGCATAGGACAGATCACACTGTAAACTTCAACCCATGGTGGCACTCCATCTTCTAGATAGTAGCATCCCATAGTGAGGAGGGATATCCACCACCAAAACACTTATTGTTATCTCTTTTTCTAGATATGCTACCAACCTATATGGCATTGCATTGACAGTCCCAATAACTGGTACCTCCCTCTGATCCATTGCACAACATCTGTCTTGGACTGTATCAACTTTAAGGCCCAACTTCTCCATGATTTTGAAAGGCATGACCATATTAGAGGCACCATTATCAATCATACAATTTTTCAACTTCATTCCATTCACAAGAACACTTAAAAAGAATGGATCAATATTTTCAAGGCTGGCATTGACAGAACTATCCAAGTATATTGGAGGAATTTGAGACATAATTCCCTGAGCAGCAACATCTTTCAAGGCTTTCTCCTGAGATCCATTGCATGCAACACCATTTTTATGAACATTACCAACCCATGCAATGGCTTTGTCTTTGTGTTCAGGGATCCTCAAAAATTTTGACAATGGAACCTTAACTGTAATTTGGGACAATACAGATAACATATCAATAGGGGCAGAAGCAGGAATCTCAATCTGTACTGCCTTACTATCCTTTTTCTTCTCTGACACATTAGGTGTATTGGCCACCTTCATTTTTTCAACCTTAGCCAGAGTGTTAACTGGCTTCTCAATCTCACTAGAGATCTTTTCAATTCCAACTCCCTTAGGCTCACAATTCTTACCTTTTGCATTCTTGAATTTCACCATGTGATCACCTTTTGATTTGCTCTCACTAGTCTCTCCAGAGTTGGTACTCTTTATGAACCTTCCTGCAGCTTTCTCATTTGCATTCCTTGCCACCATGCCTCTAGTTTGCACTTGGGCAATCATTTCTACAGTAATCCTATCCATCTCTTCTCTAGAAGGTCTTCTCAAATTTACTAGCTCAGAAAAAGATTTCATGTTACATGTTTTCCTATCAATATCTTCACTATCAGAAAAAACTTCTTGATGAAAAAGGGCCTAATTGTGTCTCTTCACATTTACATCTACCTCTTCATCAAAATCAAAATCATCTTCATATCCTAGATATGAAGAAGCCATGTTGCATCCAACATTATCCTACTCTTCTTCTCGATCTATCTCCTCATTACCACAATCTTGATTTGCAGCCATAGATTGTGCAACCACCCAATGCTCTATAGAATGAGGGGACTGGCATGCAACACACCAAGGTATGTCCTCCATGACATTTACTAAAGCCTTCTTTAGAGGGTCAGGGACACCTTTATTATTATTTCCTCCTGCATTAGGGACAATAGGCTTGCCATCCTTCCATTGGGTGTTGTAGGGGTAATTCTGCAATCTATTATGTTTATTAAAATTATTGTTGAATTGAGGCCTTTCATTGGTAGGAGCACTAATGTTCCTATTTGTAGGTGCCTTCAAATCTTTCAATGCATTAAGCACCTTATCCAATTTATCTTCCTCTTGCCTCCTAGATCCAACATTCTTATCATTTTCTTTTTTGTATCTCTTATCCCCAAACAACTTTGGGTCATCTTTCTCTCCACCCAATTTTCCTGATATTTTCATGTTATTTTCAATGTTGACAGCAATCTTGGAAGCATCCCTAAGAGTTCTTGGTTCTTTGTCCCTCAACAAATATCCCATCTTTCCATCAAATGTATTGAAGTATGTGGTCAGATAGACATTGTCATCTAACCGCATAACTTGGAACAACTTATGCATACCCTTCTGAAATCTCATGTTGAATTCAGCTATAGATTCATTCTAATTTTTCCTTATGGTATTGAATTCATTCAACATGAAGCTAGCATTAGGCCTATCACCATACTACTCTTTGAAACATTTCTCAAAAGAATCCCAAGTATCAATACATTTGTCAGGAAGCCTTTTAAACCAATCTCTAGCATCCTCCATTAGAGACTGAACAAATAATTTCATGACTACATCCTCATTCTCTACCTCATAATCATTAAGCATATCAACAAATAACCTAAGATTCTCTTCACAACTAATAGCATTATTACCAGCAAACTTAGGTACCTTATCTCTAATATCATTTGGAAACACATTCGGATAGCCATGAATACCATCAAAACTAATTTTCCTATAGCCTTCTAATTTCATAGGTCTTCTTTGAAAACTTGAACTAATGTTAACCCTAGGATCAACATTAGCATCCACATTCTTATCTATTTGTGCGTTTGACTGCTGCCTAGGATCTGCACCTATCCTAGCAGATGAAGAAGGAAATGAACTAGTAGCATTACTAAGTAGAATAGTAGTAGTCATAGATGGCATACCTAGTTCAGTAGCAAATGGGCCAAGAGCATTAGCAGATGAAGCCTTCAAGAACTGGATCTTTCTTCTCTATTCTACAATGGAAGCTTCAATTTCAGCCCTCTCAAGTTCTCTTGCAAGGTCCTCATCTTCTTTTCTTCTTCTCTCCATTTCTATGTCCTTATTTGAATTGGGTGGTGGAACCCCTGGTATTTTCAATGATTTACTTGTTTGATGTCCCACTACCTTCTATTTTCCTTTCTCACCAGCCACAACAATGGGCCTAGTGACCTCATTTCCACCTTTTTCTTGAGGCAAAGGAACATAACTTTGGACTTGTCTAACCATAGGGCCCTCCTTATCAAATTCATGATCTTGTAGTAATCACTCTTGTTCACTCCTCAAGGCCTCAAGATCACCAAAGACATCATGCTGCAAAGTTCTAGGAGAAAAAGCAAGCATCTTGTTTCTCTCCTTCATTTCATTGATCTTCCTAAGGAGAGACTATCTCTCTATCAGAGCATTCACTTTTTCAGCCTCTCTCTCCTTTTGTAACCTCTGATGTATGGCATCTTGCTCTACCAACTACAACCTTAATGCATTCAAATTATCAGGATCTACCATAATGTCATTAGAACCAGATGACACATCCATATCAGAAAGGTTTTGATATGGGAAGTGGACTTGCCTAGGTCTCATGGGTCCTCTTCTAAAATTTTCTTCATCCATATCCAAATCAATCTCTAAACCCATCTCTCTAGCTTGTTCATCTTGACCTACAGGCAATGGACCTTTGTCCTGAAATACAGCTTCTGGGGTATCATAAAATCTATCCTCAGAGCGACCACCATCTGATCTAGAAACTCTATCCTATGAACCACCCTCACTTGAGGAAACATGTGGTGCTCTAGCTCTAGTATTTCTTTGTTCTCTGATGGGAGCACAAGTAGACTCACCATTCCTTCTAATCCAACTCTTCTTTTCCTACCTAGGCAATTGCTCCAGAGTAACCTCTAGATTCTTTCTGACAAAGGACCTAGTATTCGTCCTCTTGTCCATGATTTACAATATATAACACTGGTTCTAACCCTTTTGAGTTGCCACCCACCTAGATGGGAAATTTTTACTTGAAATATAACAGGAAAATAAGAGTACATTTACAACTTTATCTCTAGACACTCCCCAGCAGAGTCGCCATTTTGTTGGTTGTTCATGTTAGGCCAATTTTCTGTCATAGCAAAATCTTGTGAAATTGGCTTGTTCCCTGCAGTGCTTTTGTTAATGTCCTACCTCATGCTCTTTATTGTTGTCACCTTTCTCTGGTCCAAATTGCATCTCCTAAATCGCAAAGCCTAGAAAGATATTCAAATTCTAAGGTCCGCGGGAAGCATTTTCAAAATCTACCACAGTGTCGAAAACCTACAGTGTTTTTGAAAATCCATGATGTTTTCAACCTTTTTGGCCTGCATAAAAACCCTCGATATTTTTGGCTTCCCTGTTTACCTTTGTGGTATGTTGAAAATTTTGTGTGTTTTCGATCTTTCACTGAAAACACCGTGTGTTTTTTAGCTTGCGTATCTTCTTTTCTATCGGCTCTCCTTGTTCATTTCCTTAAGTGCGCAAGTGTGACAATGTGGGGCCAGAGAGAGGAGATCAACGGTCAGTGTGTGATCGCATGGAATATTCTTTCCCCATGCGATCATGCACCTGCCATCAATTTTTGTCTGTTCCGGTGTTGCTTCGATGAGGTGGGCCTGGTGTCAGAAAGGGGACAGATGGCACATTATTATTGGCTGTCGTATGAGTGCATGTCAGACTTTTCTGACATGCGATCATGCGACCGCTTGCCATCTGTCCGCGTGGGTCCCGGTTCCTAGCAGTTGGTGGTTTCTCTTTGGTGTGGTCCTGAAGGCAGACATGTGGAAGCCTATGATTGGCTGTCGCATGATCGCATAGCCCATTTTTTGGCTATGCGATCATGTGACCACTTGCCACATGTCCTTGAGGCCCGTTGATGGTTGTGTTGACGGTTGCAGTGGCGGTTACGGTGATCTGAGTTGGTGGGTTTTCATTTATTCGCGGTGCTGAGGTGGATTTATTCTAAGGTGCGCCTGCATTGATGCTAGATCTAGGGGTTGGCATATGATCTCAAGAAATATTCCTAGCCCTTGCGATCATGCACCATCCGTTGATCTAGCATCTTCTTTGTGTGATGCAAGTGGGACCGTCTGCCATGTGGTGCTTAGTTGATGTGTTCTGATTGGTGCCAGGTGGCCAAGGGTTTGTAGGTGGGTCTTGTGGTAGGTGTGACTCAGTGGCTATAGTGATTAGTGGCATGACATGTGGCGTATGGTGGGCCCTGTTGGAGTCTAGTGTTTGGTGGTCCAGATAATAAGGTGGCGGTGCCGATAAAATGTGGTCTTGTCGCGCATTCGCCAGAAGATTTGGTGGTTCACTAGCTTGTCTAGCGACTTGGCAAATAGCGGTCATGGAGTTGCTAGATTTTTAGCGAAAGGTGCAAAACATTTCACGAATTGGCAAAAGTTATTTGGTCACCAGTTTGCCAGATATGTGGGGCCGATGTTTGCAATGGCAGTTAATGTTCATGGGCTGTCGCATGTTCGCATAACCCATTTCTAGGTTATGCGATCATGTGACCAAGTATATTTTGTTGCCTATTTCTTGTGGTGGTGAGGTTATTGACCGTGCGATAGCGCGACTAAAGTTGATGGTTATGTTGTCGAGCTCGGGAAGGGAGATTGATCAGATGACGGGGATATAAAGCTGATAAAGGTTTAAATGTGGACCACTGATGTGCTTCTAGTGCCATGAAAGTGACCATTGGGATTTGAATTCAAATTTTTCAAGGGGTTTACAGTGACAGGAAGTACTAAAATTTATGGAATTCATTACAGAATTGACCCTGTTCGGTGAGAAATGACTGGTTTTCCATCTACGGTGTGGTCCAGGGTGCTGTTGGATTGTTTGCAGAGCTTGTACTACAGTGGTTGTGTGCTCAAGGCATGTTGTAGGGTGTCCTTTTGAGCTCAGTTTTGTGATCCCTTGTACTTGCAGAGAATATTTTCATCATTGCGAATTAGTTCTAGTTTCTTCTTTCTTATTTTTGATGTGTTTCCCACCCCTGTAATAACTTTTAGACCATTTTCAGCAGGTTGGGTGGTTGAAACCCTAATCCTAGCTGTTTGAAGCTTGTTGCATCTGATCTTGAGGATCCCAAGGTAGCTAGGGGGTATAAGTGGCAGAATCTTTGATTTTGCAAGGGTTCCAAAACATTGTTACTTTTGGTCCCTCATTTTTTACTATAATATACTGATAGAAGTCTCATTTTGTGACTTTTCTGATTTTGGTATCATTCTGATTGAATGTTGATCCTGATTGTGTTAATGAGAACATTTTGAATCCCAATCTTGCATCTTGTGTATGTCTTCTTGCTTGTCTCTGAGCTCATATATGTTAGTTTCACAAAGTGTGCTAATGTATGGTAAACAAAGAGTATTTTGAATTCATCTCTGAGTTTCTAACAAAGTTAGGATTAAAGTCTTCTAGGTGAATTCAGTGAGTTTGCAGCTAGGTATAGAATTTGATGTCCTTGTGCTTGAGGGAAAGGGGTAATAGGCAAAGCACTTACTCTGGTTTCCATTGTGTTTGATTTGAGATATTCAGTTGAGATATACAGTTAGGTGACTTTGAGCCCTGGGATAAGGCACTGGTCCTTCCTCTTGAGGTATGCATGGTTAACAACTACAAACACAAACATTATTTGATAAATCTTTAACAATCTTGTATGAGATATAGTGGAATATTGTTTTAGACTCCTTTAGAGAAGTGAGTCAAGGGTATACCTACCTGAGCATTGAAGCTCAAAGAGTAGAAGGATCCTTTGATCCTTATCAGTTGGCCCTCTTCCTTGTGGACTTTGGAGTGGTGATAGAGTCAAAGTTTCATTTTCATTATCCATCAAAGTGTAAATCTACAAGTTGAAGATCAACGCGAATAATCCACAACCAACAAAATGGCGACTCTGCTGGGGACAATTATGAAGATATGCATTTGTTAAGAGTCAGTGACTCTACTGGGGAGAATCTAGAAAGAAAGGTATAAGTGTGTTCTTGTTTTCCTATTTTTTTGAAGATTTCCCACCTAGGTGGGTGGCGACTCAGAGCTTTGAACTAGTGCAACAATATTGAAGAAGCATGGAAAAAAGAAGAAATACTAGGTCATATGTTAGAAAGAATCCTGAGGTTACTCTAGAGAAATTACCTAGATAGGGAAACAAGAGCTAGATTAGAAGGAATGGTGAGTCTACCAGTGCTCCCATGAGAGAACAGAGAAATGCAAGAGCCAGAAGACCACATGTATCCTCAATTAAGGATGGTTCACAAAATAGAGTTTCTAGATTAGAAGGTGGTCACTCTGAAGAGAGATTTTATGATACCCCTGAGGTTGCATTTCATGACAAAGGTCCATTGCCTGCAAGTCAAAATGAACAAAATAGAGATGTGGGTTTAGAAGTTGATTTGGATCTTGAAGATCAATTCATAAGAGAACCCATGAGACATAGGTAGGTTTGTTTCCCATATCAAAATACTCCTGATATGGATGTGTCATATGGTTCTGATGATATTATGGCAGATCCTGATGATTTGAATGCACTGAGGTTGCAGTTGGCAGAGTAAGATGCCATACATAAAAGATTACAGGAGGAGAGAGAGGCTGAAAAGGTAAATGCTTTAATAAAGAGACAGTCTCTTATTAGAAAAATAAATAAAATGAAGGAGAGAAATAAGATGCTTGCTTCTGCTCCTAAAACATTGCAGCATGATGTGTTTGGTGATCTTGATGCCTTGAGGAGTGAGCAAGAACACTTACTGCAGGATCATGAATTTGAAGATGAGGGCCCTGTGGTTAGACAAGTGCAAAGCTATGTCGCTTTTCCTAAAGATAAGGATGGGCATAGGATCACTAGACCTGTTGTTATTATTAATGAGAAAGGAAAGTAGAGGATGGTGGGTGACCAAGCAAGCAAACCAGTGACAATACTAGGGATCCCACCACCTGATTTAAATAAGGACACTGAAATGGAGAGAAGGAGAAAAGAAGATGAGGACCTTGCAAGAGAACTAGAGAGAGCTAAGGTTGATGTTGCCATTGCATAAAAGAAAAGGAAGATCCAATTCTTGCGGGCTTCTTCAGCTAATGCTCTTGGCCCATCTACTACTGAACTAGGTATGCCATCTACGACTACTACTATTCCACTTAGTAATGCTACTAGTTCTTTTCCTTCTTCATCTACTAGGATAAGTGGAGATCCTAGGCAGCAGTCAAATGCACAGATAAATGTAGATGCTAATGTTGATCCTAGGGTTAACACTAGTTCAAGCTTTCAAAGAAGACCTATGCAATTAGAAGGCTATAGGAAAATAGGTTTTGATGGAATTCCTGGCTATCCAAATACTTTTCCAAATGATATTAGAGATAAGGTACCTAAGTTTTCTAGTAATAATGCTATTAGTTGCGAAGAACATCTTAGGTTATTTGTTGATATGCTTAATGATTATGAGGTAGAGCATGAGGATGTTGTCATGAAATTGTTTGTTCAATCTCTAATAGAGGATGCTAGAGATTGGTTTAAGAGGCTTCCTGATAAGTGTATTGATACTTGGGACTCTTTTGAGAAATATTTCAAAGAGCAGTATGGTGATAGGCCTAATGCTAGCTTCATGTTGAATGAATTCAATACCATAAGGAAGAATCAGAATGAGTCTGTAGTTGAATTCAACATGAGATTTCAGAAAGGTATGCACAAGTTGTTCCAAGTCATGCGGTTGGATGACAATGTTTGTCTGACTACATACTTCAATGCATTTGATGGGAAGATGGGATATTTATTGAGGGATAAAGAACCAAGAAATCTTAGGGATGCTTTTAGGATTTTTGTCAATATTGAGAACAACATGAAAATATCAAGAAAGTTGGGTGGAAAGAGAGATGATCCAAAGTTGTTTGGGGACAGGAAATACAAAAAATAAAATGACAAGAATGTTGGATCTAGGAGGCAGGAAGAAGATAAGTTGGAAAAGGTGCTTAATGCATTGAAGGATTTGAAGGCACCTGCAAATAGGAACATCAGTGCTCCTACCAATGAGAGGCCTCAGTTCAACAACAATTTCAGTAAGCAAAGTATACTACAGAATTACCCCTACAACACCCAATGGAAGGATGGCAAGCCTATTGTCCCTGGTGCAAGAGGAAATAATGATAGAGGTGTCCTTGACCCTCTACATAAGGCTTCAATAAATGTCATCAAGAATGTACCTTGGTGTGTTGCATGCCAGTCCCCTCATTCTGCAGAGCATTGTGTGGTTGCACAATCTATGGCTACAAATCAAGATTGTAGCAATGAGGAGATAAAACAAGAAGAAGAACAAGATGATGTTGGTTGCAACATGGCTTCTTCATGTCTAGGATATGAAGATGATTCTAATTTTGATGAAGAGGTAGATGTGAATGTGAAGAGACATAATCAGGCCCTTTTTCATCAAGAGGTTTTTTCTGATGGTGAGTGCATTGATCAGAAAACATGCAACATGAACTCTTCTCCCAAGCCAGTAAATTTGAGAAGACCTTCTAGAGAAGAGATGGAGAGGATTACTGCAGAAATGATTGCCCAGGTGCAAACTAGAGGCATGGTGGCAAGGAATACAAATGAGAAAGCTGCAGGAATCTTTATAAAGAGTTCCAACTCTAGAGAACATAATGAGAACAAATCAAAGGTTGATCACATGGTGAAATTAAAGAATGTAAAAGGTAAGCATTGTGAGCCTAAGGGAGTTAGAATTGAAAGGGTCTCTAGTGAGATTGAGAAGCCAGTTAACACAATGGCTAAGGTTGAAAAAATGAAGGTGGTCAATACACCTAATATGTCAGATAAGCAAAAAGATGTTAAGGAAGTGCAGATTGAGATTCCTGCTTCTACCTCTATTGACATGTTATCTATATTGTCACAAATTATAGTTAAGGCTCCATTGTTAGAATTGTTGAGGATCCCTGAACATAAAGATAAGGCTATTGCATGGGTTGGTAATATTCACAAAAATGATACTTCATGCAATGGATCTTAGGATAAAGCTTTGAATGATGTTGCTGCTCAGGAAATTGTGTCTCAAATTCCTCCAATATATTTGGACAGTTCTGTCAATGCCAGCCTTGAAAATATTGACCCATTCTTCTTAAGTGTTCTTGTGAATGGGATGAAATTAAGAAATTGTATGATTGATAGTGGTGCCTCTAATACTATCATGCCTTTCAAAATCATGGAGAGGTTGGGCCTTAAAGTTGATACAGTGTAGGGTAGATGTTGTGCAATGGATCAGAGGGAGGTACCAGTCATTGGGACTATCAATGCAATGCCATATAGGTTGGCAGCATATCCAGAGAAAGAGCTAACAATGAGTGTTTTGGTGGTGGATATCCCTCCTCATTATGGGATGTTGCTATCTAGAAGATGGAGTGCTGCCATGGGTGGAAGTTTACAGTGTGATTTGTCTTATGCAACTTTCAAGATTGATGATCAATTTGTCAAGATTGAATGAGAGCCAAGAGTATGCCACATGATTGAGAGAAATATAGATAATGAAACTACATGTTTTTTGGATACTAATGTAAATGCTTTTAGGGTAGAGATCCCTGTATTTGAAAATGAGCTTGTCTTGTCACCTATTTCTACTGAGGTAGGTGCTGACTCTGTGAAGGGTGATTTGTGGGTCATGTACTTTGATGGTGCAAACTACAGAGATGGTGCAGGAGAAGGTATTTTACTTATTTCTCCTGATAGAAACACCAACAAGTTCTCTTTCACATTGAATTTCTTTTGTACCAACAATATAGCAGAATATGAGGCCTTTTTGTTAGGACTAAGGTTGGCACAAAAGCATGGTATAAAATGCATAAGTGTTATTGGTGATTCTGAGTTGGTGGTGTCCCAAGTCAGGTCAGTGTATGCTTCCAAGAATAGAAGGTTGAAACAATATAGGAATGCAGTGTGGGATTTGATTGAACATTTTGATGCCTTCAATATTGAGTGGAAGGATAGGAGTAACAACAAGATGGCTGACTTGTTGGCCAATATTGCAATCAATCCTAATGATGTGACATTCTCTAGTATTTCTAAAATTGAATTTCAGGCTAGGCCTAGTATACCAGACAATATTGAGAATTGGCAAGTTTTCGATGATGATAATGATATTTTGAAGTTTATGGATTGCAAAGATCAGTATCATGGTCAGGAACTTGATTGTTCAGCCTTGGTTGAGTCAATACAAGGAAGGGAGGTTGTCTTAGGCAATGAGGTCATTCAGCTTAGAACTAACAAGGTGCCCAAGGGGCTTGTTGTTTTGGAGACTATCTTTGACAACCAAGATAGAGTTCAAAAGAATATCAAAGAAGAATATCATGCTAATCTTGAGGAGATAAATCTTGGATCATAGGAGGCACCTAAGAAAGTATACATTGGTAGAGATATATCTCAAAAGGTAAGGCGACCTTTGATTTAATTATTGAGAAAATTTAGGCATGTTTTTGCATGGTCGTATGATGACCTAAAGGTTTATAAAGAGGATTTATTTCAGCATGTTATTCCATTAAGAGAAGATGCTAAACCTTTCTAACAAAAGCAAAGGCCTATTAATCTTACTTTGGCACCCAAGATGCAAGAAGAATTAATGAAGTTGAGAGATGCTGGCATTATCAAGCCTATAAGGCATTTTTCTTGGGTGTCAAACCTTGTTCCTATAAGAAAAAAGAATGGTGACATCAAGCTTTGTGTGGACTTCAAAAATTTGAACATCAGCTCATTGAAAGATAATTATTGTTTGCCCAATATGGAGGCTATGTTGCAGAGAGTAACCAGATCAAAATTGATGTCAATGATGGATGGTTTCTCTAGCTACAATCAGGTCATTGTTAAGGAATCAGAACAATTTAAGACAGCCTTTACAACACCTTGGGGAACATATGTCTATGTGAGAATGCCTTTTGGTCTCACAAATGCTGGTGCTACTTTTCAGAGGGCAATGGATGTTGCCCTTTTAGATTTCATTAATGATTTCCTTGCTGTGTATCAGGATGATTTAACTACCTATTCCAAGAAGGAAGAGGACCATTGTGCTCATTTGGAGAAAATATTTATGAGGGCCTTGGAATTTGGCATTTCATTAAACCCAAGGAAATGTGCTTTTGGTGTCACAGAAGGTAAGTTATTTGGCCACTTAGTTGGGAAGCAAGGAGTGAGAATTGACCTAGAGAGGGTAGCAGCAATTGATAAAATTCAGAGGCCAAAGATTGTTAAAGGGATTCAGTCCTTCTTTGGTCAGGTCAATTTTCTAAGGAGGTTTGTGACAAACTTTGCAGAGGTTACTAGACCTATTTCTAGGATGTTGAAGAAGGGATTTGTAATCAATTGGGAGGGTGAGCCTGATGAGGCTTTCAAGAATATCAAGTACGCTATCAAAGATGCACTGGTGCTAAAGGCACCTGATTATAATGTCCCAATGCATGTCTTTTCTTTTGCATCCTTTCACACTATTGCTGCAGTCTTGTTACAAAAGAATAAGGATGGTTTTGAATAGCCTATTGCATTTTTCAGTAAATCTTTGCAGGCTGCAGAATTAAAGTATGACATAAATGAGAAGTAAGCTTATGCACTTCTGAAGGTAATCAAGGCTTTTAGATGTTACTTGATGGGAGCAGCTATGATTGCTTTTGTGCCAAGTGCAGCTGTGAAGGATATTTTCTCACAGCAAGAGGTGTCTGGAAGGAGATGCAGATGGATCAATAGGATCTAGGAATTCAATGTTGAGATCTAGATCACTAAATTGGTTAGAGGACAGGGATTGGCAAAGTTGATGGCTCAATCCAATCTAGATGCAAACTAGGTTAATCATTCTGAAATTGATTATACATGTGATATGGATGATTGTATTTGGTATCAAGATATTATTTACTATTTGAGAAACATGAGGTGTCTAGATAGTATGAATGATAATCAAAAGAGGACATTGAAGTTACAGGCCATCAAGTATGTAATTGTGAAATGTAAGTTGTATAGAAAAAATTTGGATTGCATACTATTGAAATGTGTAGATGAGGATCAGGCTAATGTGTTGTTGAAGGAGATGCATGAGGGAGTTTGTGGTGGACATTACATGGGTAAAAAACTGCTCATAAGATCTTGAGAGTAGGATTTTGGTGGCCCACAATCTTCAGGGATGCAAAACAGTTGGTAAGAAGATGTGATGCTTGTCAAAGGTTCTCTGGTAAGCTTAAGTTTTTAGGTAATGTACCCTTAAAACTAGTAGAAGTTTAGGCTCCTTTCCAGCAGTGGGGAATTGATTTTATAGGGGAGATACCAAACAAGTCAAGTGGAGGACATTCATGGATCTTAGTTGCCACTGATTACTTTACAAAGTAAGTAGAAGTTGTACCTACAAGGAATGCCACTAGCAGAGTGGTAATTGACTTTCTGATGAATAATGTTGGTACAAGGTTTGGGTGCCCTGAGAGGATAGTGAGTGAAAATTCTATGTGCTTTAGGTCTGCCGAATATAAGGACTTTTGCAAAGGTTTGGGAATTTATATTTCTAATTCCTCACCTTATCATCCACAAGGAAATGGTCAGGCAGAATCTACTAATAAGAGCTTGATTAAAATCTTGAAGAGAATTCTGGAGAAGAATAAGAGGGCATGGAATTCAAAGTTGCCATTAGCTTTATGGGTTGATAGGGTAACTGTGAAGAAGGCAATTGGTTTTGCACCATTTGACCTGGTGTATGGAATTCATGCTAGAATGCCTCAGAATAATTTGTAGATGTTCAAGTTTGTACAGTTGTATGATGATGACATTAATGATGAAATGCAGTTGAGAATAGAGGACCTCATTAGGTTGGATGAAACTAGAAGAGAATCAATTGCAAGGAATGCCAAATTGCAGTTGCAGGTTAAGAATCTATATGATAAAAAGACTGTTGATAGAAAGTTTGAACCTGGTGATTTGGTGTTAGTTTGGAATGCCAGATTGGAGGATAAGGGGAAGCATGGTAAATTTGATCCCATCTGGTTAGGGCCATATCTGATTCATGAGAAATGGGGCCAAGATTCTTACATCATCAAATATTTTAATGGTGATATTCAAGAGTTGCCAGTTCATGGACAATTCTTGAAGTAGTACTTCATTTGAAGTACTCTGTTTTCCATGAACAATAGTTAGGGTTGTACATCTTGTAAATCTCTATATATAAGTTGCTTTCCCCTGCCCTGCTTTTCCCCAGTCTATCAGTTTTCGGTCCTGTTGCTGGTCTTGCCCTACTTGTTCCTTGCTCCCTGCAATTTTGTCCTGTGGGATGGTCTGCTTTAATCAGTGATTCTAGGTCCTTGCTATGCCTGCAAGAGGCATACATCCCCAGACAGAGCCACTGTTAGGCCAATTTTTTGTCATAGAAAAATCTTGTGAAATTGGCTAGTTCCCTGCAGTATTTTTGTTAATGTCCTACCTCGTGCTCTTTATTGTTGTTGCCTTGCTCTGGTCCAAATTGCATCTCCTAAATCACAAAGCTCAAAAAGATATTCAAATTCTAAGGTCCACGGGAAGCATTTTCAAAATCTACCATAGTGTCAAAAACCCACAGTGTTTTTGAAAATCCACGATGTTTTCAACCTTTTTGGCCTGCATAAAAACCCTCGATATTTTTGGCTTCCTTGTTTACCTTTGTGGTATGTTGAAAATTCTGTGTGTTTTTGATCTTTCACCGAAAACACTGTGTGTTTTTGAGCTTGCATATCTTCTTTTCTGTCAGCTCTCCTTGTTCATTTCCTTAAGTGTGCAAGTGCGATGATGTGGGGCCAGAGGGAGGAGATCAACGGTCGACGTATGATTGCATAGAATATTCTTTCCCCATGCGATCATGTGCCTGCCATCAATTTCTGTCTGTTTTGATGTTGCTTCGGTGAGGTGGGCCCGGTGTAAGAAAGGGGACAGATGGCACATTCTTATTGGCTATCGCATGGGTGCATGTCAGACTTTTCTAACATGCGATCATGCAACCGCTTGCCATCTGTCCACATGGGTCCCAGTTCCTAGCAGTTGGTGGTTGCTCTTTGGTGTGGTCCCGAAGGTGGACATGTGGTAGCCTATGATTGGCTATCGCATGATCACATAGCCCATTCTTTGGCTATGTGATCATGTGACCGATTGCCATGTGTCCTTGAGGCCCATCAACGGTTGCATTG
Source organism: Chamaecyparis obtusa (assembly GCA_027943335.1). NCBI lineage: Eukaryota > Viridiplantae > Streptophyta > Pinopsida > Cupressales > Cupressaceae > Chamaecyparis > Chamaecyparis obtusa. The sequence continues at coordinate 100,119 of BSBK01008842.1, forward strand.
ATGATTGCGGTGGTAGTTACGGTGATCTGAGTTGGCGGGTTTTCATTTGTCCGTGGTACTGAGGTGGATTTATTCTAAGGTAGGCCCACGTTGATGCTAGATCTAATAGTCAGCGTATGATCTCAAGGAATATTCCTAGCCCTTGCGATCATGTGCCATCCGTTGATCTAGCATCTTCTCTGTGCGATGCAAGTGGGACCGTCTACCATGTGGTGCTTAGTTGTTGTGTTCTGATTGGTGCCAAGTGGCCAAGGGTTTGCAAGTGGGTCCTATGGTAGGTGTGACTCGATGGCTGCAGTGAGTAGTTGCATGACACATGGCGTATGGTGGGCTAGGTTTGAGTCTAGTGTTTGGCAGTTTGGATAATAAGGTGGCCGTGCTGATAAAATGTGGTCTTGTCACGCATTCACTAGAAGATTTGGCAGTTCACTAGTTTGTCTAGCAACTTGGCGAATAGCGGTCGTGGAGTCACTAGATTTTTAGCGAAAGGTGCAAAATATTTCAGGAACTGGTGGAAGTTCTTTGGTCGCCAGTTCACCAGATATGTGGGGCCGGTGTTTGCGGTGGCGGTTGCGGTGGTGGTTAATGTTCGTGGGCTGTCGCATGTTTGCATAACCCATTTTCAGGTTATGCGATCATGCGACCAAGCATATTTTGTTGCCCATTTCTTATGGCGGTGAGGTTATTGATCGCGCGGTAGTGCAACTAAAGTTGATGGTTATGTTGCCGAGCCTGGGAAGGGAGATTGATCAGACAGCGGGGATATAAAGCTGATAAAGGTTTAAATGTGGACTGCTGATGTGCTTCTAGCACCATGAAAGTGACCGTTGGGATTTGAATTCAAATTTTCTGAGGGGTTTGCAGTGACAGGAAGTACTAAAATTTATGGAATTCATTACAAAATTGACCCTGTTTGGTGAGAAATGACTGGTTTGCCATCTGCGGTGTGGTCCAGGGTGCTGTTGGATCATTTGCAGAGCTTGTACCATGGTGGTTGTGTGCTCAAGGCATGTTGCAGGGTGTCCTTTTGAGCTCAGTTTTATGATCCCTTGTACTTGCAGAGAAGATTTTCATCATTGTGGATCAGTTTTGGTTTCTTCTTTCCTATTTTTGATGTGTTTCCCACCCCTGTAATAACTTTTAGACCGTTTCCAGTAGGTTGGGTGGTTGAAACCCTAACCCTAGTTGTTTGAAGCTTGTTGCATCCGATCTTGAGGATCCCAATGTAGCTAGGGCGTATAAGTGGCAGAATCTTTGATTTTGCAAGGGTTCCAAAACATTGTTGCTTTTGGTCCCTAGTTTTTTACTATAATATACTGATACAAGTCTGATTTTGTGACTTTTCTGATCTTGGTATCATTCTGATTGAATGTTGATCCTGATTGTGTTAATGAGAACATTTTGAATCCCAATCTTCCATCTTGTGTATGTCTTCTTTCTTGTCTCTGAGCTCATATATGTTAGTTTCACAAAGTGTGCTAATGTATGGTAAACAAAGAGTATTTTGAATTCATCTTTGAGTTTCTAAAAAAGTTAGGATTAAAGTCTTCTAGGTGAATTTAGTGAGTTTGCAGCCAGGTATAGAATTTGATGTCCTTGTGCTTGAGAGAAAGGGGTAATAGGCAAAGCACTTACTCTGGTTTCCATTGTGTTTGATTTGAGATATTCAGTTGAGATATATAGTTAGGTGACTCTGAGCCCTGGGATAAGGCACTGGTCCTTCCTCTTGAGGTATGCATGGTTAACAACTATAAACACAAACATTATTTGATAAATCTTTAACAATCTTGTATGAGATATAATGGAATATTGTTTTACACTCCTTTAGAGAAGTGAGTCAAGGGTATACCCACCTGAACATTGAAGCTCAAAGAGTAGAAGAATCCTTTGATCCTTGTCAGTTGGCCCTCTTCCTTGTGGACTTTGGAATGGTGATAGAGTCAGAGTTTCATTTTCATTATCAATCAAAGTGTAAATCTGTAAGTTGAAGATCAAAGGGCATAATCCACAACCAACAGTTCCCTTTGATCTTCACTTGCAGATTTATACTTTGATGGATAACTTAAATAACACCTTGACTCTATCACCACTCCAAAGTCTACAATAAAGAGGGCCAATTAACAAGGATCAAAAGAGATCCTCCTACACTTTGAGCCTATTAGCTCAGGAAGGTGTACTGTTGACTCACTTCTCCAAAGGAGTCTCAAAATAATATACAACTATACCCCATATTGATTTGCTAAAGATTTTATCATTTGATTGTTTGTGTGTGTGGTTAATAACAATGAAATACCTCCAGAGGATAGACCAATGCCTTAACCTAGGGCCAGGAGTCATCCAATTGCATATATCAACTCAATATCTTAATTCAAGCACAACTAATCTAGGATAAGTGCTTTTCCTATTACCCCTCTCCCTCGGACATAAGGACATCAGATTCCTACTTAGTTGCAAACTCACTGAACCCACCCAAAAGACTTTAATCCTAACTTTGTTAGGAACTCAGAGATGACTTCAAAATACTCTTTGTTTACCATATGTCAATACACTTTGTGACATTAACATATATGAGCTTAGACATGAAACAAGAAGACATACACAAATGCAAGATTGGAATCCAATAATACTTTCATTAACACATTCAGGATCAATACATAATCAGAACAACACAAGGATAAGAAAAGATACAAAATCAAACTCCTCTATCAATATGACACAGTCAACAACCTTGGACCAAAAGAAAAATGTTTTGGAACCGCCTACAAAATTAAAAAAAATCTACAACTTATACTCCCCTAGTCATCTTGGAATTCTCAAAGAGAATGCAACAAGCTACGGATGACCTAGGGTTAGGGTTTCAACCACCCAATCAGCTGAAAATGGTCACAAATTTAATTCAGGGGTTGAAACCCAGACAACTAGGAGAAAGGCAATCCTGGAATGACCCTCAATCATGAAACTTCTTTGTGAAGGTACTGAGAATCATAAACAATCGCTCAAAAAGACACCCTGCAACATGCCTCGAGCATAAAACCACACGGTACAAACCCTGTAGATGATCACTCAACACCTTGGACCACACTACAATCAGCAAACAGAACATCCCTCACCAAACCAATCAAAATCAGCCATTAAAACCATAAATTCTAGTACTTCCTGCCACTGGAAACCCTCTGCAATTTAAAATTTGAAAAACAATGGCTACATCATGGCGCCAATAGAAAATCAGTGGTCAAAATTTGAATTCTAACCAGCTTTAAGTCATGACCATCTGATCCCTTTTATCTCACCGGTTTATGTTTTATCTTCTAAAAGTGGTCCCAGTCAAATTTAGCGAACTGGTGACAAAGGTCTCCTGTCAGTTCGTGAAATGCCTTTTCCATCCCTTAAATATTTTAGCGATCTCATGACCACCCTTCACAAAATTTCCAAATAAATTGAAGTGCCGCCAAAACTTCTTGCGACTAAGCAAATCCATTTTACTTTATCGACACCTCTAAAACTTTATCCATTCTGCTAAACCCCTAAGAAAATTTGACCAGGCCTGCATCTGGAAGATCGATGGTCGTCTAAAGTTTGCATACCCATCTGAGATTCCATCAAAACACATGCCATCCGTCGATCTTGAATCTTCTCTGCTTGAAGGAAAATCAGCCCCACTAACACAACACAGTCAACAACACGCGGACCAACCAAAACATTCCAAATTAGCACCCTCTAACAAAGGGACCACCGCCAAAGATTCATCAGAAACAAATGAGATCAATGGTGGGTGTAAGATCTCAAGCCTCTGACAGATTCCATGTGAACTTATGCTGACCGTAGATTTTATCCTCGTCATAACCTTTCTGACAACGGCCCCACACTATAGCATCATCCACATCAACCAATCAGATTTGAACAACTACACAACACTTGGCAGATGGTCCCACTGAAACATTAAGCGACCTGGAAGATTAGACGACTGGCACAAAGTCTAAAGGGATCTAAAGATTCTACGCACTTACACACCGACCGTCGATTGAAGAATCTCCTCCCATCTCTGACAACCTACTGACAAGGAACAAAATTGATGGATGGCGCATAATCTTAAGCCACTGACAAAACCCATAAGAACATACACCGTTCGTTGATTTTCTGACAAAATAGGACCCACTAACACATCCGGGAGATCAGGTCCCATTGATAGGTGCTGAATAAGATTCAAAATCAATGGATGGTGTGTGATCTAAAGGGGAACGAATATTCCTTAAGATCATGTGCTGACCATTGGTTTAAAAGCCTTCACTGCAGGCCCCACTGACAAGATCCCACTCATCACCGTGCAGATGAATGAAAAGCAGACAACTCAGCACACTGTGGCATGTATAAACCATCTGGCAATCGGACCCACCTCAATACTGACACCCAAGCATAAAGGCAACATCAAAGGCTGGTGTAAAATCTCATAGCTCTGACAAAATCTATGAGAATTCACGCCCATCGTTGATCCTCTGACAACGTCAGGACCCACTGGCAAGCCCGAGCTCAGGTCCCACTGACACAACACAATCACTCACCCATGGACCAATCAAGAAATGCCGAATCAACTTACTTGGCATGTGGACCCGCTTAAAAGAAAGGCAACGCCATAAAAGAAATGGATGGTCGTCTGAAGTTCTCAAGCCACTGATAGATCATATGAGAACATACGCTCACCATTGGACGGAGATGGTGTCAGAGAGCCTAGGTCCACAAAAAGCTAAGGTTGAAACATAGGAAACATTAAAGCTTACAACTTAGGAAAAATTTAAACCTTGCAGGGCACTGGGACTTAGGAAAGATTAACCGGTGAGTTAGGAAATATAAAAGGGGACCCGCCGACACATGAAACCTAACCGCAGATGCAGATTAAGGTTTTAAGTGACCTGCAAAAAGGTAATGCAAAAATAGAATAGGGGCAGGGTAAATTCAAAAAGTTGAATCCAACGGCTAGATTTTTGAAAGTTTTGCCTTAGGTTTTAAGCCAGGAGACAAGAAAACATTGCAGAGACCAAAGGAAAATAGTTAGAGCCATGAAATTTTTTGAACGTGCTAACAGAGTGATTGCACCCTCAATTAAGAATAATGCTTCATTATCTTTCTTTACATTTTCTTTGTATTCCCTTTTTTGTTGGTTATTTAATGCATTTACATCTACTATCTCAACAAAACTGTGTTGGACAATATCCCACAAATCCTTAGATTTGAGTAAAGTTTGCATTCTAGTGCACCAATATGTAAAATTGTCTCCTTTAAAGATGGGAATAAACACATTAGACATTACATTGCCTGCCATATTTTCCAAAAAAATATGAACAATGACCCAAGTTACTCAACACAAAGTCTAGGAGAGATCTCAAAATGAATACTCCCATTGTCCCTTCAAATGGGACCCACACACAAAATAATTTTTTTATTATATTTTTTTTTAGAAAATAAGTGTCGGTTACAATTGATAATGCAATTAATTACAAAAGAAATAAATACCTCTTACAACACAACTTTGATTTAATCCTTTTAAAAAAAAATCCAATTCTCAATATATCACTTCTTATGATATAAACAAAATCTCAAAATATTACCATTTTTTTGTTTTCTTTCTTACTTTAAAAAAAAAAAGCTCTATATAATCTCCATCAAATAAAAATAATTTTCAAAGTTTGAAATACGAAAAAGCTTTTAATGAAAATTTTTAAAACATAAAACTTACACGTAACAAAAGTTTAAAAAACTATTTTTTTCTTTAAAAAATTGATTTTGTAGCCTCATTTGACCAGGATTCCAAAAGAATAACAAAATGTATGGTGGTTGTTTCCTTTGAACAGTAGCAAATCTATGAACTCTCTCTGCTAATTCCTTTGCAGAGATCAATTGACCTTGATTTTTCTTCTCCATATTTTGTAGCTTAGGGATTTGTAGGAGTTTCTAGCTTTCATAAAATAGTTCATCTTTAACAAACAAATTTAGCCAAGAGTTTGATCTTAGAGATTTGAGAACTCTCAAAATCACATAATATGCAATTCATGACTTTGATATTTTTAATATCAACACTCCCTCTGACCAAAATTCTTTGGGCAATTCAAACTAATCTAACTTTGATACCAGATGAAGGCAATTAAATCAAAAAATAATGATGTGTTGATCACAAAAAAAACATATAAGAAAAAGCCCCAAATTGCCTTGAAGAAATGAGAGGCAAGGCATCCATTATATAGAAAACCAAATGAGAGGTGACATTGTGGAATTCAGCCATACTCGCCAATATTCCAACTACAATATTAAATATCTGCAACTATCAACTACAACATTAATTACATAAAATCATCTATTTAATATCAAACTTTGAAGTCAATAAGGACTGTACAAGTAGGCCCAAAATGTGAATTATTTCTATCAAGAAGGTGGGTATGGATGCGCATCAAAGAATAGAGAAATTTTGTCAAACATTGAAGAAAATGAAGCCATATTTCAATACCTTTTCTAATCCTCTTATCTACACCAGTCATGGAGGGTTTGTAAGCTACTTTGGCAAGTATTTTTGTAATGTGAAATCACTAAAATGGGAACCACATTTGAAAGGTATGTGCAAATGATATGGTGAAAGGGTTTACAAAACTTTCCACCAAATACAAATGGAAGGTAAAGAGCCAAATTCCTTCCCCATTTTTAGCATCCATCTCACTTGTGCATGAGTGAAAAGGCCATAGCACAGTGTATGGATATCCATTAATAAAAAATGGAAGGAATGAAATAGAACATGATTATCCATCAAGGTGTTGACACGATCTACAAAGATTGGGTGTATGAATCATGAATTTCCAAAATTCCTCAAAAAGATGTGATTTTCATAGTATGCAACTACCACAGGATATGTACAAGTTTTTTTTTTTTTAAATGCTAGAATCTCCAATAAAATTAACATTGGCAACATTTAAAGACAAATTATATGAACTTTCCCAACATCCTATTTATCTGTGCATGTTCTATACGAGATTTGTGTTTGAAAAATCCCTCAAAAGTGTGGTTTCATTGGCAACCACAATTCTAGGGGTATGCATATTTTAGATTTGTTGAAAATGGCTTTAGAAATTTTCAAAATCAATACAATCGGTTGTAGTAGAACCAATGTCCACATACTTCTGTCAGCATCCTGCCTACCTATGCCATTTTGGAAGCTACAAAATAGGGCATGTGAGCCATATTGTAGAATGCTTCAAAGAAATACCATGAATAAAAGAAATGCAAGAAATAAACTTTGTCAGTATGTTAGATTTTAATCATGGAGAGGGAAAATGTAGTTAGAATTTTTATTTCCATTTGGAAGGAGGAGCATAAGGTTTTTATTTTCACTGGCTAAATGGTTTTACTGAGAGGGTGAGAATATTATTTCACAAGAGTAAGATGGTGGAAAAGAAAAATTTGATAGTTTGTGGTTTTAATGAAGGAAATTTAAAAAATATTTTACAATGTTAAAAATATAATATCAATATGCATGGAATAGAACTCTTTGAAGAAAAGGATAAAATCTATTTTATAAAAGAGTAGTTCACCCAAGTAAGCTATAGAAATAGGAATTTTCATTAGAAAGGGAATTCTTCTCCAAAGGTGAGAGCTCAAGCAAAGCATATTAGCATCAGGATGCAAATGCAATAACTTGATTTAAATGTGTTTTTATAGATTGTGCTAATTTAGTCCATTAGGAAGGACAATAAACATGTGAAATATTTAAAACATGGAGAGGTAAGGGTAAAAGATGTAGCTTCAAATGCATTCTTATTTTGAAATGAAATATATTTGTGCTAATCAAAAGGTAAAATGGGTAAAAATTTATTGGTGAAAACACATGTTGTCTGGAATATGAATCAATAAAGGAGATTGTATTGTTACAAGATATATTTTTACCAAGGATGAAATGTTTTCTCTGGTAGTATGGAAGGAAATAATTAGATAAAGAATCAAATCATAAAAGACAAAAGTGTAGATTAAGACATCTCAAAGGTGCAAGTCATATATTTCTAGCAAAAGTTTGCCTCATTCTCTATTTCAAATCCTAAGCTTCATGAACATAATTTAAAGCATGTGCATGGACTACATACCCCTTTTTCAAACAAGGTTTAAGTTTCAAACTTCCCGCATTGTCCAATCAAACTATAAGTTCTTTTTCCTATTTTTTCATCACACCTAGACAATATTTTTGTTGAGCTTCTCAAAGACAACTTAATGACTCTTTCTCAAAAAAATAAACATATCCAAGACAATCATTCTATTTATGTGTATCATAAAATTTATGGCTTTAAAATTAATGAATATCATGATTTGAAGTACAAAATTCAATTATTCAATGATTGTGGTACAATTAAAATGACAAATAACAACGAATGACACCTTGTTGATGATCATTCTAAATAACATCTTATAAAAATATATTTTATGTTATATTTAATATGTACATTAATATTATAATACATTTTAATAATATTTAATATAATATTATATAACATATATTTAATAATATTATTATTAGAGTGATAAAGTGTTTACTGATTAATTAAATCATGTTTGATTTAATTACTAAGTCACTTATTATCTCTTTCTACTTAAGCTAAACTTTAGGCATATAATAATTAATTACTTTATTAATTATTATTCTGCAACCTAGGTTTTACCTTTTTAGGTTTTGAGATCTCCTTTTATAAGGATTGATCTCCTCTTGTTTTGTAACAATTCTGAACATTCATTTTTATTGATTTGCAACTTTAGTTTTTGCACATCAAGGAATTATCTTGTCTCGTGGACCCATACATTTAGGTCTCCATAGTTGTTTGCTTCTCTTTTTCTGTGATAGGTGTTTGCATGCAGGTGTTCTTAGGAGTTGTGGGTTGTTTTATCCATCAACTCCAATATGGTATCAAAGCTTCAGATATGCTTGCCCCTATCCTCTTCCTGAGAGATTTGGTCATGTTCGCTAGATCTACGTTTTTAGAGGATTTTATGTCAGATCTGGGGGGCCTATTTTTTTGGTCATCTTGGCTTCAAATGGACCTCACAATTATGTTCACAACATTTAAGAACCCCTAGATCCATATAAAATTTCTCCAATTTGGACAAAGTTGGAATCTGTGGTAAAAAAAATTTGCATCTGGCCCTGTTATGGATACCGATGTGATTACTATTTTTGGATCACTTATGGCCCAAACAAACCTCACAGTTGCGTCCATAGTGCCCAAAAACCCCTATTTCCATATAAGGCACGCCTAATTTGGCAAAGTTGCAATTTGTGGGAAAAAAATTTGCGTACCAAGGTTGTACGACCCTGGCACTCAAACCGAGACAATACGAATTTGCAGAAAATAAAAAAAATCTTGGTCACGGTGATTCCACAGTCACCGTCAGCATCACCGTCGAGCAGGCTACAGTCACATCACGGTTACCGTGGGTAGTCACTGTCATGTGGACCATGGTGATCCTGTGGTTACCGCAGGCTGGGACCACCAGTAGTCAGCCAGAGTACTACCCCTTTCAGCCCTCAGCTTGCAGCATGCCTAGTCATACAGGGACTAGCCCCCAGCGGTTCAGCCCTAGGCAGTCTGCCCCTGGCCATGTGGCGACCATAGGCCTATTTTTTTGGCCCCAGGGACCTATTTTTTTTTGTGGTGATGGCTTTTTGGCCGTCAAATTTAATCCTATAGATTGTTGAGGTCACCCACATTCAAATCCTTCTAGTTTGTGCCCTCCAGCACAGTTGTTGGTTTTTTGCTCATAACTTGAGCATACGATGTCAAAATTTGGCAAACAAGATATCATCAGAAAGCTGATTTTGAGATCTTTCCAGATCTAGAGGTTTAAATTTTTTATTTTTCTTTTTTGATAGTTTTTTTTACTGTCAAAGCTAGATGTTCAGTTTGACACTCCGGGAGCTCTATCTTGCACATCTGAACTCCGTTTTGGGTAAACGATATATCATTGGAAAGCTTGTTCAGAGATATTTTTAGTGCAGTGAGTAATTTTTCTAGATTCTTCTCTGGGTAAATTTTATTTAGATTCTTTCATTTTTGCAATCTGGTGGATATCTTGGATGTTACAGGTCTTGGGATCTCCTCCATTTGAGGGATGACTCGTGTTAGGTTGTTCTTTTGTTTCAGAAGCCTTCACTATTCTTTGAGTATTGTATACTTTACTTTTGTAGCATTCTTTTATGCACACGCACTAAGATAAAGTGTCATTCTATTCTATGTATGGGATCTTGCATGTGTTCGTGTTATATGTACTCGCACTCCATTATAAAGTGTCAAGGGAGTTTTGATGTTTGCCTTTGTTTTCCATCTAATTTTTTCATGTGAGTGTTCCTCCCATGACATTAGCCTCAAGTATCTCTATATGTGTTTGTACTCTCATTGCACATTCAATGTTTCAGATTTGTCTTCATCATGCAGTTCATATTGGACAATCATTTCAGTGTACCTGTCATTACTCCCTTGTTAGCATTATGGGAGGGTTTCTATTGTTGGCTCTACTGCTTCCTTGGTTCGATAGTGTGAGCTATGTATTCAGTATTTGATTCTATGTATTAGGCAGATGCAATGGCTGGGTACCTATGCATTTTGGTGAGATGGATCATTTACCATATGGACACTCTTTATTTCCTATTTTTGGAAGCACTCTTCCAGCTTTGATTGATCAACTCTTCAGACTTCAGTGTTTTTATGCCATTTGTATTTTTGAGTTTAGGTGTTTTCCTTGTTTGCCTCCTCATTCGAGTAATGTCATTTGAGCGCACTCATGCAGATTACAGTATTCTATATCTTTGACTTCATTTGTTTACCTTTGTTTGCCTTCTAATTCGAATAGTATCACTTGAGGGAACTCATGCTGATTACAATCTTGTCTACCTGGTCATATTTCAGTGGAGGATCTTTAAATCATCAGTTACTTCTTGATAGAGTTTACAACTTTTTGCTTCAGTGATGTTGTACATGTTCATCTTTGTTCCTATTTTCTAGAACATTCCTAGTTTTGGAGGCTTCTTCAGTCCTTCAAACTAGTCTTTGTCTCTTTTTGGGGTAGAGTTTTTCCCATGTGGTTTTCTCTATTTCTCTGCTTTATAGAGACTCTCTTTTGTACTTGGATAACTGATCAGGCCTTTTGTTGTCGAGACCCCATTTTCTTTTAATAGTTCTTTCTAAGTTTTTAGCTTCTCCCAAAGTTTATCTTAAGGGGGGGTGTTAGAGTAATAAAGTGTTTCTTATTAATTAAATCATGTTTGATTTAATTACTAAGTCACTTATTATCTCTTTCTACTTAAGCTAAACTATAGGCATATAATAATTAATTATTATTATGCAACTTAGGTTTTACCTTTTTAGGTTTTCAGATCTCCTTTTATAAGGATTGATCTCCTCTTATTTTGTAACAATTTTGAACATTTATTTTTATTGATTTGCAACTTTTGTTTTTGCACATCAAAGATTTCTCCTCTCTCATGGATCCATACGTTCAGGTCTCCATAGTTGTTTGCTTCCCTCTTTTTATGTGACAGGTGTTTGTGTTCATGTGTTCTTGGGAGATGTGGGTTATTTTATTCATCAACTCCAATATATATATATATATATATATATATATATATATATATATATATATATATATATATATATATATATATATATATATATATATATATTCCTCTCCTTATCAAAAAAAAATTCCTCTCTCTAGCTATTCTGCATAGTGCATTACATATCTAATTAATATATATAAATTATATAATAAATGGGTAAAAGTACAAAACTTTATCGCACTAGAGGACAAACTTAGGGGTTTCAGTCGGAAGGGGTCTGGTCAGACTGGGTTCAGCTGGAACTATGTGGCACCCACTAGGCGCCTATGTGGTGCAAGGGTTTCAGTTGGAACCCTTCCGGCCAAAACGGTTCCGGCCAAAAGGGGTCTGACCAAAACCCTAAAAGTCTATATAAGCAAACAAATCCCATCGCGCGACTCATTTGGTTTGAGCGGCTTTCAGATTTTGCGGAGAGCTCAGAGGGTGTTTCGGCCAAAAGAGGTAGGCCATTTTTTAAGTTTTTTATTTTAATATTTTTTTTAAGTTATTTGTTTTAATTTAATATTTAATAGTTGTAATTTAAATAAAAATGTTTATTTAATAGTTTTTTTTGTTTATTTAATATTAGATAATTGTAATTTAAATAGAAGTGTTTTAATTTAATAGTTGTTTTTGTTTATGTAGTTTTATTATTTTTAATTGCAAAAATTAAATAATATGACTTTATGTAGATTTAATTATTTAATTAATTTATTTTAATTAGATATGTTTTAAAATATTACAAAAATGTTACAAAACATTAGGAAAACATATATAAATTATTAGAAACATGATATTAAAGCATTCAAACCAACATAAACCTTAACATTAAATAAACCTTCATCCTAGAACCAGAAACCTAATTTTAAAAAAATCCCTTAACATAATTAAAAAATAAACCTTAATATGAATTGTACCTTAACATTAAACCAACATGAAACTAGAAGATGAAGCAACATAAACTCTAACAGTAGAAACTAACATAAACTTTCTCTTTAACCAATTAAGACCTAACATGAAATTAAGAAGACATAATAGGACCTTTTAAGATCTAATAAAACCCTAATAAGACCCTTAACTTCTAATAGGACTCTTAACATAATTAATATTTCCTATTAAACTTTAACACTAGAAACTAACATAAACAAAAATTCTAGAAACCAATTAAGACCTAATACCTAACCAATTAAGACCTAACAAGTGACTAATATTTGACCCAATTAGGACCTATTAATTAACAATTAATATTTTTAACATGTGACTTTAATATGACTAATAACACCTAAATTGATTAATATTACCTAATAAGACCTAGAATAGTCCACCCTTAAGAACTAATAGGAACTATAAATTGACCAATTAGGTCTAATGTGACCTATTAAGACCTAATAGTCCTACCAATTAAAACCTAACATGTGACTAATACTTGACCAATTAGGACCTATTAATTGACCAATTAAGACTAATTAAGACTTAACATGTGACTAATGTGACCAATTAAGACAGGTAACACAATTAATACGACCCCTTAAGACTTAATAGGATTAATATGACATAAACAACATAAATAAAAATTCTAGAAACCAATTAAGACCTA
>BSBK01008843.1:0-70000 GCA_027943335.1 Chamaecyparis obtusa
CCTTGTAAAATATACAGACAGAATCAGATAACTTATTCGAAGCATACATTGTCATATAGTATCATTATACCGAATGAAACTATGTTTCAAATTGCAAACAATAACTTAGATTTTATTAAATCGACAAACTAGAAAATCTTATAATCCAATTTGGCCTACTTACATAATCTCGCAAACCCAACTCACAAACAGAAAATCAACAACTACAGAAACTATTCGAGTGATCTACAGACCATAACCATAGACCAAGTCCTTGAAGGAAAACAGTGAGACTATAGTGAATTCCATTATAAACTCTATAACAACTGATAGTTCCAAAATACTAAGAATAAGACAAAAACTATGTTTCACATCCCACTACAGAATGTTCTTCATAGAAACATGATTCCTAATGAAAATTCTACTGATAGACCAAGCTTATCCTCTGACAAGAAATTGCCATTAACCAAACCAAAAATTTACCAAATGCTATCTTACTATGAGGACTCAAAAAGAAAAATACATCACTAATCTCCCATATCTATGACTCATACCGCAATCATAACTAAAGCCACAAAACTCCAGAGCTCGACAAATTGCAGAGTCTTGTAACAGGCAAATAAATAGACCTCTCATCTTTTTTTTCAATCCTACTGAATCAAAAGCACAAAACAACAGGAATAGAATCTTCCAACACTGAGTCCCAAATTCTTTTCCCCAAATCTTGATAGACTTAAGCAAGTAAATTATAAAGACTGAAGAGACTGCAATGATCATAATAGAGAAAAGCATTTGCAATACACATATAGAATAATTCCTCATAAAATGAATAGAGCAGTGAGAAATTACAACCCATATATTCTCTTATGCTAAACTCAAAAAAAAAAAAACAAGAGATAAGGAAGAGAATACCCTTGCCCGTGTTACAGAGTGAGGATGTTCTAAATCTTGCAAATAAAATCCAAAATCCACGCTCCCAAACTGGTGAGCTACTCCAGTAATCAACCTTTGCATAGCAAAAGAATTGAACACACCGTGACAGAGCTTGGTTCACAAGAATGAAAACCAAATGGTATTCCCAAACTAAGATATTGGTGATAAACATAATGGAAAATTGCACTATTAACACACAAAAATGCAACCATTTTTCCCTCCAAGCTGAACTGAATAACCCCATTCTCGCAACCATTCCAGGTAGCAAAACACATTTTCTCACAACTGAAAACCCTTACCAATACAAATAGCAGACAACAAACTAAAGTAATCAATTCTAGTATGCATGTTGTAGCTGCATTAACTACCAACTTATCCTTTACTGCCACTTCCACTCAATAGTTCGATAGTTGTCACTGCAGTATCAATACTAACCAAGAATTCCCTGTGATGCCCAAAAGTTGGGACAAAACACAACCAATAATTTTTTTTAAAAGTGATAAAGTTGACTAAGAGAACAAGGATGTCTATTGTTTACGTTATTCTATAAGAAGGTCACTCAAAATACTAATGTATAAGTTAAGACCAACTGCTCATGGAGTTTAATCGGTTTGATATGAAATATAGAATATATAAGATTTGATCCATCCAACTTATTATTAAATTAGAAAGAAACATCTATAAGTCTTTATCATTAATTATATTTATTTATTATTTAAATATAATATTAATTAATAATTATAAAATATTAACAAATTAATAAATGAAAATTACAAAGCAACTTAACTTCTTTTTAAATTAATAATAATAACCCTTATATGCAAAAATAACAAAAAAAATAACACCTTAACTAACAAACTTATTAAACTACTAAACTAACTACTTTCTAAAATACCTTAACAAAAAAACTAAAACATTCTATCAAACTAACTAAATTTATCCATCTTCTATATCTACTAGCTAAACTATCTATCCTATTAAACAACCTATCAAAAACAATCTCCTAAAATATCCTAAAACTAACAACTACCCCAACCTCCTTAATAACTACCATCTCTTCCTTCTATACTCCCTCACCCACGTGCCATGAGAAGTTTGAATTTCATAAAGCAAGGGGGGCGCAAAACAAGGAAGTGATGATGTGTATTTTGGAAGAAGGTTTAAACAATGCCAAGACTCGACAGCCCACCTACCCTTTGCAAGATACATAACAAAGAAACTTTTAAACAAGTTTTACTCCTCCAAAAGCTGCGTGAGTCCTTGAAGACAAAGCTTTAAAAAGCTAACCAATAAGCTTGCTGAGGTGTCACCTAGTACAACATCCCATCCATGAAAAGGTTTGGGATTAAAGACTAAGTCTTAGCCTTCATCCACCTGCGCCTAGGGGAAAGGCTTTCAAAAAGGTGAGCTTAAGATATTTTGAATGGTTTATTTATATTTTATTGCTTGGCAAAAAGGTGGCAAGTTTTAATATTAAAATATGACTGTGGTTGAAATTTTGTATGGGAATTCTTTCCCATACAAAATCCAGAGAGCTATTTGCTCTCTTTAAAATTTCTGGGTAGAGTTATTTCTTCATTTTAACTCTTCTAGTTCATTTTTTTTTGAAACTCATTAGAGCATAGCATTGAAGATTTAATGATTCCTAGATTGAAATGAAGAGTTTAAGATATGGCAATTTGATAGTATTTCAACAAAGATTGTCATAGTTTATATGATAATCAAATAAGGTCTCTTCTAAAAGACTAGAATGCTCATAGTTTTCATAGTTGTTACTAGACATTTTCATAAATCTAAGGAGTGGTTTCAAAGCATAATTTCAAAGTTTATAGCATTGATCTAGTCAATTGAATCATCTAAAATCTTCTTAGTTCATTCAAATAAGTGTTGATAACATATCAATATAGATTCAATCAACTTAGTGATCTTATTGCAATAATTTAGAGAGTAAATTCAATGGCAAAGAGAGATTTAAGGTTTTTTAAGAGACAAGCAAATATTCAACTTTCCCTAATATGAATTTACATAAACTTTCCATTATCCATATTTCCATTTGAATCTTACTTCATCCTAGGTTTCAAAACAACATTCAAAATGAAACTTGCTTTTCTTTACATGAATTTCATAATGAAAGCATCTTCTAAAACATAAATTTGGCAATGATAGATCAATATAGCAACATGTTTTTTCTTTCTAAATACAATATACAAGAGCTCCAAAGGGAGATTGAATACATGATTCAAAATTTACAAGGATAAATCAAAATATGGAGTGAATTCCTCTTTCAAACATAGAGTGAATTCCTCATTTAAACACATCAAAGCAAAAGTCTTTATCTTCTTTATCATCATGCATCCATACTTCAAAATCTGCAATTGCAAACAAAACAAGGAAAAGACCATGGGAGCTCACCTCCCATCCAAGGTCTCTCATGAGACCACCCCCGAGCTTGGGGAGAACACATTGAACAGGTTACAAACATATACACACAATCACAACATGATTTAACAAACATGGACAAAATTCCCAAATTCCCTCAAGAAGTAAACTAAGGAATTCCCATGAATTTCCTTTGTAGGGTGTGGTAGACAAAACCATGGAGATTACCATTGCATAATATACAAGGCCACACATGGACCCATATTTCTCAAATACATACAAGGCACACAAGGCCAATTTTCCCTCCTTATACCCCCATTGCCACAAAGGCTACATGCAAGGTCTCTTGGGGAAAATCACTCACCCAAGGTTCATCCTTCCCCACACATGGAGGAGACTCTACACATGGAGTTGCCTCCATTTCCACACCCCCTCTTGATTTCTCTTCCCTCCCAAGGGTGAGAGAATCTAAGAGTAAACAACCCAAAAAATTCAATTACAAGATAAACACATATGCAAGCTTGCTCTCACCATGACCAACCATGGGGAGCTAAAACACAACACTAAACAAAACAAACCTCCACCATGACCAACCATGGGGAGCCAAGAACATGATCATAATAACAAACATCTCAAACAAACAGAGAGAGCACATGAATTCCTACCTCAAATCCAAGCTATGGTAGAATGTTGTTGAGCCCTAATCCAAGCTTCAAGCCTTTTCTCCTCTAACTTTCTGAAAGCTCTCTAAAAATAGAGAATGGGTGAATGAATCACCCTAAGCCAAAATTTCCTCTAAATAGGGCTTCTACACCTAACCTCATAAATGAGGTTCCAACATGCAAGTTGCAATTTTCGCTCAAGAAGGAAAATGAATTTTTAAAAGGGTCCTAAAGTCACTTTTAGGCTTCTAAAGAGGTGAAAATACCCCTAACCCATGGATACATGGAATGGGTTAACAAATTAAGCATAAAACTATCTCCTAAGGCCATTAATAACCCTCTAAACCCATGTCGAGAAATAACATCGGAAATGGGGAATGAGACTGCATAAAGATTCCTATGGCAGAAAGGTGTGCTAAGATATCCCTATAACTCCTAGCAAGTGCTCTCACACAACACATGATGTACCTTAATAACATTGAACATAGGTGTCAAGCGACACTTAACAAAATAACATTTCACGAAAGGTACATCCAGAATAACAACACATAACATACAAACATTCAAATTACTGTTACGAAATAAATTACTTAACAACGAGGCCTCAGGTCTCTAAATAGACGGGGCCTTGGTATAACTGGTTACCCTATGTTCAATGTGTTTTCCCCGAATGTGTTTCCATGGTCCTTCCACCTGCAATACCTAAATGCAGCATCAGTAATTCAAGGAAGAAAACCATTACAATAACATATATGATATAGCGAAATTTAAACATTAAATTGCATAATTCAACTCATACGTCAATTGCATATAATATTCATGATTTGATTGCACATTTCAAATGAAATTACATAACGTAATTTAAATATCATCTAGACCATCAGGTTCACAAAACATCATATAAAAACATAAACCAAATCTACACATCATGGATCCCATATGCAGAATCATCAAAAGAATAGTCCATCGAGTCAAACATAATATAACAGTAG
Source organism: Chamaecyparis obtusa (assembly GCA_027943335.1). NCBI lineage: Eukaryota > Viridiplantae > Streptophyta > Pinopsida > Cupressales > Cupressaceae > Chamaecyparis > Chamaecyparis obtusa. The sequence goes on from BSBK01008843.1 coordinate 4,946, forward strand.
TCGACAAAGTCCAAGTGTCTCTGAAAGAAACATAATAAAAAAGATAGCTAATATGAATAACACAGGATCACTATGTGGGCCGAAATTGGACCTCACATCCACCCCCTCTAGGTATGAACATCCTCCTGGAGTTCATCAAAGAGGTTCGGATACTGGGCCCTCATCTGAGCTGCATCCTCCCATGAGGCTGTAACCTCATCATAGCAATCCCACTGGACCCTAACCTGGTCCAGCGTTCTGCCTCGAAGTACCAACTTCCAATGAGCCAAAATGCGAATGGGCTCTAGTGCTAGCTGGCCATCTGACTCCACCTGCAAGGCATCCCAGTCAATAATATGAGACTCATCATAGATATACTTTCGCAAAACTGATACATGGAACACATCGTGGATGCGTGACAGGCTAGGTGGCAAGGCTAGACGATAAGCAACGGGCCCTATCCTCTCTAGGATCTCAAACGGACCAACAAAATGAGGTGCGAGCTTAGAGCCCTTTCCAAAACGGATTGGACTCTTGTGCGGTCGCACTCTCAAGAAAACTCTGTCTCCCACAAGGTAGGCTCGGTCAATCCTCTTCGCATCTGCATACTTCTTCTATCTATCCTGAGCCTCTAAGAGACGCTGCCTAATCAGGGTGACCTGCTGCTCCATATCTCGAACTAACTCAGGACCAATAGAAACTCTGTCCTCGATCCTATCCCAACTCAGTGGGGTCCTGCAAGGTCTACCATACAATGCCTGGAAAGGTGGCATTCCCAATGATGTATGATGCCCATTGTTATAGGCAAACTCCACAAGATGAAGGTACTCCTCCCACCGGGTCTGATGATCCATAACATACATGCGAAGCATGTCCTCTAAAACCTGATTGACCCTCTCGGTCTGCCCATCTGTCTCAGGGTGATAGGCGGTACTGAAATTGAGCCTAGTGCCCAATGCTGCCTGAAGCTCTCTCCAAAATGAAGAAGTGAAAAGAGAATCTCTATCCGAGATGATCTTATGAGGTATGCCATGAAGTCTGACAATATCTCGTAAGAACACCTGGGCTACTGCGGGTGCTGTGAAGGTAGTACGAACTGGAGAAAAGTGGGCTACCTTAGTCAACCGGTCCACCGTCACCATAATAGCATCATGGCATCGGGAAGACATCGAAAGGCCAACTATAAAATCCATGGATATAACCTCCCACTTCCATACTGGAATCTCATGCGGCTGCAGGAGTCCACCAGGATGGTGGTGCTCTGCCTTAACTCGCTGACACTCAAGACACTTGGCCACTATCTCAGCAATCTGCAATCTCATGCCTGGCCAATGATACAGCTGCCTCAAATCTGCATGTAGCTTCTTAACCCTGGGATGTGCTGCATAAGGTGCTCTGTGAGCCTCTAGTATAATGAATGCACGTAAATCTCCGGTAGAAGGTACATAAATACGGTCTCGATGACGTAAAAGCCCATCAGACTCTAAGGTATAACCAACATACTTCCCTTCCAAGGGTCTCTGAGACTGAATCATCTCACATACCTCAGAATACCACTCATCATCCTGAAGATGATGGAGGATTCGTCCTCTCAAATCTGTGCTGGCAGTCATAGAATAGATATCATGTCGTCTCCTACTCAAGGCATCTGCAACCACGTTCTCCTTCCCCTTGATGTAGTGAACATCAAAGTCATATTCACATAAGAACTCCATCCATCACCTCTTCCGAGCATTAAGGTTCGGCTGAGTGAATATATACTGAAGACTCTGATGGTCTGAATGAAGCTCAAAATGGTGACCTAAGAGGAAGTGACGCCAACGTACTAAGGCATGTACCACTGCTGCAAGCTCTAAATCATGCGTGGGATAATTGAGCTCATGAGTCTTAAGCTTCCTAGACTCGTAAGCAATGGCTCGCCCTCCTTGCATAAGGACTGCCCCTAAACCATCTAAAGAAGCATCTGTGCACACCACAAATTCCGCTGAAGGATCTGGCACTGCAAGAATCGGTGCACTAGTGAGCACTCTCTTGAGCTCCTGAAAATCCCTCTCACACTTCTCTGTCCACTCGAACTTCTTCCCCTTTCGCTGAAGGGAAGTGATAGGATGTGCCACTCTAGAAAATCCTTCAACGAAACGTCTGTAATAACCGGCAAGTCCCATGAAACTTCTGACCTCAGTCACTGTGGTAGGTGCTGGCCAATTCATAATGGCCTCAATCTTTGATGGGTCTACTGAGATCCCATCACCAGATATGACATGCCCCAAATACTTAACCTCTCTTCTGAAGAAGGAACACTTCAACAAGCTGCCAAACAACTGATTATCTCTCAAACACTGCAAAACCTGTCTCAGGTGCTCTTCGTGCTCCTTCTCATCCTTAGAATAAATCAGGATGTCATCAAGGAAGATAATAACAAACTTATCTAAGAAGGTGCGGAATACACCATTCATAAGGCTCATGAATACAGCTGGGGCATTTGTAAGACTGAAAGGTACCACTGTAAATTCATAGTGGCCGTACCTAGTGCGAAATGCGGTCTTATGAATGTCACTGTCAACTATCCTCAACTGATGGTACCCAGACTTAAGATCTATCTTGGAGAATACTCGGGCACCCTGCAACTGATCAAACAAGTCATCAATCCTAGGAAGTGGATACCGATTCTTAATGGTAACCTTGTTCAATTTTCGGTAATCCATGCACAACCTAAGTGACCCATCCTTCTTCTTAGCGAAGATCACTGGTGCACCCCAAGGAGAAACACTAGGATGAATGTGTCCCTTCTCTAGCAACTCCTCAAGCTGAATCTTGAGCTCATTAAGCTCATTTTTGGTCATCCTATAGGGCGCTCTAGATACTGGCTCAGCTCCTGGCACAAGGTCTATGTGAAAGTCAACTGCTCTGTGAGGAGGCATACCAGGTAACTCTGATGGAAAAACATCTGCAAATTCCTGGAGGATGGGATGGTCATCAAGAGAAGTCTCACTCTCATCCTCATCCCCTCTATCATTGATAGAGATAGCAAACAACTGACAACCCTTCCGCATACACCGCTTAAGTTGCATAGCGGATATCATGCGAAGAGATACTGGTCTCTGAACCCCTGAAATAACTGTAGCCATGCCATCATCATCCAAACATTCTATCTTCTTCTGGCGGCAATCTAGCTTGGCTCTGTGGGCATATAGCCAATCCATGCCAAGTACTACATCATATGATCCCAAAGGGGTAATCCTAAGGTCTGTGGAAGTGGTCAACTCCCCAATCTGAATCTGGCAATCTCTAACCAAGGAGGTGACTGATACTCTAGAACCGGAAGCCAACTCAACTTCCCAGCTATCTTTCTGCCTAGATGCCACTAGCCCGCAACGCTCCACTACAAATGGAGATATAAAGGAGTCGGTGGCTCCTGAGTCAAACAAAATAGAAATACTGCATCCTCGAATCATACCTGCTGACTCAATCACAGTGGCCTGGTGCTCGGCCTGGCGGTTATCTACCGCTGTAAATACTCTATGGGACCTACCTAAGTCCCCCACAGTGGGCTCTGATCTGGCTGCTCTCTGTCCGCTGCCCTGAGGACAATCTCTAGCAATGTGACCCATGCCTCCACAATTGTAGCAAGGTCCTCGCACAAATACCTGTGTCCCCTGTGGCCTACTGAACTGTGATCCACCTCCTCTGGTAGATCCGGTAAAACCACCTCTAGAGGACTGTTGAGTCCTGACAGAAGGTGTAAATGGTGTGTCTGACCTGTGATCCCTCTTCTGTCCCTGACCCTGTGACTGCTTGGGCTTATTGCCCTGATGTCCCTGAGATCCTTTCTGCCTATGGTCCTGTCGACCCTGCTGCTGAGGCTGCTCCTGCTGTGTCTGCTGAGGGGTTTGGAAAGACCCAGAAGAATACCTATTATTCTTCTTCCCTCTGTTCCTCTGAAAACCAGAACCTTGTGATGTGGAATTGTTGAACTGAAACCGATCCCGAGAATCAGATGATCCTCTAACAACCTCTTCGGCTACCTTAGCCCTGTCAACTGTATACCGAAGATCTCCGGGAGGTAATATACGTACCATGCCTGCAATGTTGTGGTTCAAACCACTGATAAACCGGTTAACCTGCACTTTCTCATCTCTCATGTACTCCACATACGGGAGTAAATCAATGAACTTGCCCTCATACTGGGCCACTGAAAGTCCCCTCTGCTGAAGGCTGTGGAACTTATCAATACGCTTCTATCTAAACTGCTCTGACAGGTACCTGGCCTTGAAGAGCTCTAAGAAAGTCTCCCAAGTCAAAGTATTAAGGTCCAAGTGTCCCTTAAACTGCTCATGATCCCACCATGAAGAGGCTCCAACCCTCAATAAGTGAATAGCAAAGCGGGCCTTGACATTGCTGTCATAGGCACGCAACCCAAAACATCTATCTAAGCTATGGAGCCATGACTCTGCCTCAAAACCATCTGTGGATCCCTCAAAAGTGGGTGGGCCAAGGTGCATCAACTCTCTGATAGCATCTCCTGTGTCTCTAGCTCGTGTGCGTCCCTCAATCCTAGGTGGTGGCTCTGGACCATGCACTGACTCAGCCTGACCCTCTTCCCTTCTGGAAGGGCTCCTACTCTGTTCTCTAGTCTCATTCTCTAAACCATGATCCTGCTGGTGACCGAACGGAGGTAGTCTGTCTAGGATAATACCGGCCAAGGTCTGAAAAGCTGTCAATAATTCCCGGTTGGGATCTGGTGGTGGTTCGGGAGGGGGATCTTGATTCCCTATCGGAATCTCAATCTCCTCTTCCTGAACGGAGGGAGCACGCCTACGGCCCCTCCCCCGACCTCGCCCGCGTGCATGGGCCTGTCGTGTAACTACTGGCATCCTACACAAGCAAAGAAGTTCAAATGTCAAATGTGGTGGTTAAGGTTCCTAGGGTTGAACATCGCTCTGATACCAAAATGTGATGCCCAAAAGTTGGGACAAAACACAACCAACAAATTTTTTTAAAAGTGATAAAGTTGACTAAGAGAACAAGGATGTCTATTGTTTACGTTATTCTATAAGAAGGTCACTCAAAATACTAATGTATAAGTTAAGACCAACTGCTCATGGAGTTTAATCGGTTTGATATGAAATATAGAATATATAAGATTTGATCCATCCAACTTATTATTAAATTAGAAAGAAACATCTATAAGTCTTTATCATTAATTATATTTATTTATTATTTAAATATAATATTAATTAATAATTATAAAATATTAACAAATTAATAAATGAAAATTACAAAGCAACTTAACTTCTTTTTAAATTAATAATAATAACCCTTATATGCAAAAATAACAAAAAAAATAACACCTTAACTAACAAACTTATTAAACTACTAAACTAACTACTTTCTAAAATACCTTAACAAAAAAACTAAAACATTCTATCAAACTAACTAAATTTATCCATCTTCTATATCTACTAGCTAAACTATCTATCCTACTAAACAACCTATCAAAAACAATCTCCTAAAATATCCTAAAACTAACAACTACCCCAACCTCCTTAATAACTACCATCTCTTCCTTCTATACTCCCTCACCCACGTGCCATGAGAAGTTTGAATTTCATAAAGCAAGGGGGGCGCAAAACAAGGAAGTGATGATGTGTATTTTGGAAGAAGGTTTAAACAATGCCAAGACTCGACAGCCCACCTACCCTTTGCAAGATACATAACAAAGAAACTTTTAAACAAGTTTTACTCCTCCAAAAGCTGTGTGAGTCCTTGAAGACAAAGCTTTAAAAAGCTAACCAATAAGCTTGCTGAGGTGTCACCTAGTACAACATCCCATCCATGAAAAGGTTTGGGATTAAAGACTAAGTCTTAGCCTTCATCCACCTGCGCCTAGGGGAAAGGCTTTCAAAAAGGTGAGCTTAAGATATTTTGAATGTTTTATTTATATTTTATTGCTTGGCAAAAAGGTGGCAAGTTTTAATATTAAAATATGACTGTGGTTGAAATTTTGTATGGGAATTCTTTCCCATACAAAATCCAGAGAGCTATTTGCTCTCTTTAAAATTTCTGGGTAGAGTTATTTCTTCATTTTAACTCTTCTAGTTCATTTTTTTTTGAAACTCATTAGAGCATAGCATTGAAGATTTAATGATTCCTAGATTGAAATGAAGAGTTTAAGATATGGCAATTTGATAGTATTTCAACAAAGATTGTCATAGTTTATATGATAATCAAATAAGGTCTCTTCTAAAAGACTAGAATGCTCATAGTTTTCATAGTTGTTACTAGACATTTTCATAAATCTAAGGAGTGGTTTCAAAGCATAATTTCAAAGTTTATAGCATTGATCTAGTCAATTGAATCATCTACAATCTTCTTAGTTCATTCAAATAAGTGTTGATAACATATCAATATAGATTCAATCAACTTAGTGATCTTATTGCAATAATTTAGAGAGTAAATTCAATGGCAAAGAGAGATTTAAGGTTTTTTAAGAGACAAGCAAATATTCAACTTTCCCTAATATGAATTTACATAAACTTTCCATTATCCATATTTCCATTTGAATCTTACTTCATCCTAGGTTTCAAAACAACATTCAAAATGAAACTTGCTTTTCTTTACATGAATTTCATAATGAAAGCATCTTCTAAAACATAAATTTGGCAATGATAGATCAATATAGCAACATGTTTTTTCTTTCTAAATACAATATACAAGAGCTCCAAAGGGAGATTGAATACATGATTCAAAATTTACAAGGATAAATCAAAATATGGAGTGAATTCCTCTTTCAAACATAGAGTGAATTCCTCATTTAAACACATCAAAGCAAAAGTCTTTATCTTCTTTATCATCATGCATCCATACTTCAAAATCTGCAATTGCAAACAAAACAAGGAAAAGACCATGGGAGCTCACCTCCCATCCAAGGTCTCTCATGAGACCACCCCCGAGCTTGGGGAGAACACATTGAACAGGTTACAAACATATACACACAATCACAACATGATTTAACAAACATGGACAAAATTCCCAAATTCCCTCAAGAAGTAAACTAAGGAATTCCCATGAATTTCCTTTGTAGGGTGTGGTAGACAAAACCATGGAGATTACCATTGCATAATATACAAGGCCACACATGGACCCATATTTCTCAAATACATACAAGGCACACAAGGCCAATTTTCCCTCCTTATACCCCCATTGCCACAAAGGCTACATGCAAGGTCTCTTGGGGAAAATCACTCACCCAAGGTTCATCCTTCCCCACAGATGGAGGAGACTCTACACATGGAGTTGCCTCCATTTCCACACCCCCTCTTGATTTCTCTTCCCTCCCAAGGGTGAGAGAATCTAAGAGTAAACAACCCAAAAAATTCAATTACAAGATAAACACATATGCAAGCTTGCTCTCACCATGACCAACCATGGGGAGCTAAAACACAACACTAAACAAAACAAACCTCCACCATGACCAACCATGGGGAGCCAAGAACATGATCATAATAACAAACATCTCAAACAAACAGAGAGAGCACATGAATTCCTACCTCAAATCCAAGCTATGGTAGAATGTTGTTGAGCCCTAATCCAAGCTTCAAGCCTTTTCTCCTCTAACTTTCTGAAAGCTCTCTAAAAATAGAGAATGGGTGAATGAATCACCCTAAGCCAAAATTTCCTCTAAATAGGGCTTCTACACCTAACCTCATAAATGAGGTTCCAACATGCAAGTTGCAATTTTCGCTCAAGAAGGAAAATGAATTTTTAAAAGGGTCCTAAAGTCACTTTTAGGCTTCTAAAGAGGTGAAAATACCCCTAACCCATGGATACATGGAATGGGTTAACAAATTAAGCATAAAACTATCTCCTAAGGCCATTATTAACCCTCTAAACCCATGTCGAGAAATAACATCGGAAATGGGGAATGAGACTGCATAAAGATTCCTATGGCAGAAAGGTGTGCTAAGATATCCCTATAACTCCTAGCAAGTGCTCTCACACAACACATGATGTACCTTAATAACATTGAACATAGGTGTCAAGCGACACTTAACAAAATAACATTTCACGAAAGGTACATCCAGAATAACAACACATAACATACAAACATTCAAATTACTGTTACGAAATAAATTACTTAACAACGAGGCCTCAGGTCTCTAAATAGACAGGGCCTTGGTATAACTGGTTACCCTATGTTCAATGTGTTTTCTCCGAATGTGTTTCCATGGTCCTTCCACCTGCAATACCTAAATGCAGCATCAGTAATTCAAGGAAGAAAACCATTACAATAACATATATGATATAGCGAAATTTAAACATTAAATTGCATAATTCAACTCATACGTCAATTGCATATAATATTCATGATTTGATTGCACATTTCAAATGAAATTACATAACGTAATTTAAATATCATCTAGACCATCAGGTTCACAAAACATCATATAAAAACATAAACCAAATCTACACATCATGGATCCCATATGCAGAATCATCAAAAGAATAGTCCATCGAGTCAAACATAATATAACAGTAGTCGACAAAGTCCAAGTGTCTCTGAAAGAAACATAATCAAAAAGATAGCTAATATGAATAACACAGGATCACTATGTGGGCCGAAAGTGGACCTCACATTCCCAAAGACACATGCTTAAGAATTAAATCGCACATTGATATAACATTCATAATCTCAATGCACATTCAAACATTGCAAAACAAATGTTTTAAGCGGAGTGAGGTTAGTAAGTCAAAACCATATTAGGTCATGTGATACGAATAGCTTAGGAAGTGTTTCAATGCCATGGTTTAGGTTAGAGAAGTTACTAACCCCCAAGACTATCTTACCATTATAACATAGGATGTTAATGTAATACTAACACCTCTTTCTAATTTTTTAATAACTAACTTACCACTAATTGATTCATTCTAATAATTCTACTAACTTATTTCTCTTTTAATTTCATTTCAATTTTAACAATTAGCATCATCATAGTAAAAATCATTTCAACAACTTATATTAACTATATAATTAATAATATTTTCTTTAACATATACTGACTTACTTAGCATCAAAATTCCATTAATGAAATATTAACTATAGCATAGGAATTCCTCTTCCCATTACGGAATGAGTTTTCTTAAAACTTAAAATAATCATCTCCTATAAGAAAACAAATTTCCAAAGTACATAAATGTAACAGAGAAAATCGATAGCTCAGGAAAGTCAGAATCAGAAACTATTTTCATTAAATCAAATAGATCCAACACTATAATCTAACAAAAAATTAACAACTTCCTGCCAAGTTTTATTACCAAATAAGACATGATCAACAATATTTCCACAATAATAAGCCCATATACTGTCAGAGATATAAATCAAAATCTAGACAAAGCTATAATCCAAATCACCACAAGAAGAGTCTGGATATAAATAAATCCAAACCAAAACATGAAATCACACCAAAAGATCTATATGAAACTGCAAGATTAGAAACCAAGCCAAGAGCAGATAGGGGCATGACAATACCAGTAAGAACATACACAATACAACATAAATAAAAATATACTTCTTCAATCTTTCAGGGAAGCCATAAGCAAGACACCATGAAGGAGAAGTGCAAAGCTTGAGAACTACCAACCTTGCATTAGAAGTTATGGAAATGAAAATTGAAGTAGAGCCCTTCCCTTTTGCTCTTCCTTCCTTTTCTCCTAAATTCCTTAGTAGTCTCTAGATTTAGAGAGTGGGTGATTGAGATAAATCTCTCCAATTTCCCCTCTATCATCAAAATCCTCCCATTCTTCCAATCCTTGAAAGAAGTGTGAACTTCTATTGGTCACTCTTCCCAACCCCTCACACATTTATAAAATAAGGGTTCTTAAAAGGATAGTGGCATGGAAAGTAGACAAGGTTTGTCCTCCCAATGAAAGTAATCTTCCCAAGGGCATGCTTCCCATTATGATTTTCGGCCATCTTGGATAAGTAACTTTTTGGAGGCTTCCCAAGGCCTAAATAAGGTATCCTATGGTCAAAAAATCCCCTAACCCATAGGTATATGAAGTGGGCTAGTGAAAAATAGGTTAAACTCAACCCTAGGTGATCATATAACTGTGCAAAAACCCTAGTTAATATTACATACGAATTTCAATGGATGTGACTCCACCGTGGGCTCACAAACCAAGTGGTCCTTATGGGGACACCATATTTACAACAAGTGTGCCAATTGGCACTACATAACACATCACAACACACTTGGAAAGTCCACTTGTAAATCTCATAATTCAAATGTATGCAAATGTAGATAAAATACACACAATACACTATACGAGGGAAAATACATGACAACGAGGTTTTGTCTCTTCAATAGATGCAACCTTGGCTTTACAAGATTCACATAGTGGTTAGTCATGATTCTCCAAAAAATTCCATGGACATGATGTGATGCCCATTGTTATAGGCAAACTCCACAAGATGAAGATACTCCTCCCACCGGGTCTGATGATCCATAACATACATGCGAAGCATGTCCTCTAAAACCTGATTGACCCTCTCGGTCTGCCCATCTGTCTCTGGATGATAGGCTGTACTAAAATTGAGCCTAGTGCCCAATGCTGCCTGAAGCTCTCTCCAAAAGGATGAAGTGAAAAGAGAATCTCTATCCGAGATGATCTTATGAGGTATGCCATGAAGTCTGACAATATCTCGTAAGAACACTTGGGCTACTGCGGGTGCTGTGAAGGTAGTACAAACTGGAGAAAAGTGGGCTACCTTAGTCAACCGGTCCACTGTCACCATAATAGCATCATGGCATTGGAAAGACATCGGAAGACCAACTATAAAATCCATGGATATAACCTCCCACTTCCATACTGGAATCTCATGCGGCTGCAGGAGTCCACCAGGATGGCGGTGCTCTGCCTTAACCTGCTAACACTCAAGACACCTGGCCACTATCTCAGCAATCTGCAATCTCATGCCAGGCCAGTGATATAGTTGCCTCAAATCTGCATGTAGCTTCTTAACCCCGGGATGTGCTGCATAAGGTGCTCTGTGAGCCTCTAGTATAATGAAAGCATGTAAATCTCCGGTAGAAGGTACATAGATATAGTCTCGATGACGTAAAAGTCCATCAAACTCTAAGGTATAACCAACATACTTCCCTTCCAAGGGTCTCTGAGACTGAATCATCTCACATACCTCAGAATACCACTCATCTTCCTGAAGATGATGGAGGATTTGACCTCTCAAATCTGTGCCTGCAGTCATAGAATAGATATAATGTCATCTCCTGCTCAAGGCATCTGCAACCACATTCTCCTTCCCCTTGATGTAGTGGACATCAAAGTCATACTCACACAAGAACTCCATCCATCACCTCTGCCGAGCATTAAGGTTCGGCTGGGTGAATATATACTGAAGACTCTGATGGTCTGAATGAAGTTCAAAACGGTGACCTAAGAGGTAGTGATGCCATCGTACTAAGGCATGTACCACTGCTGCAAGCTCTAAATCATGCGTGGGATAATTGAGCTCATTCATCCTAGTGTTTCTCCTTGGGGTGCGCCAGTGATCTTTGTTAAGAAGAAAGATGGGTCACTTAGGTTGTGCATGGATTACCGACAGTTGAACAAGGTTACCATTAAGAATCGGTATCCACTACCTAGAATTGATGACTTGTTTGATCAGTTGCAGGGTGCTCGAGTATTCTCCATGATAGATCTTAAGTCAGGGTACCATCAGTTGCGGATAGTAGACAGTGACATTCATAAGACCGCATTTCGCACTAGGTACGGCCACTATGAGTTTACTGTGGTACCTTTCGGTCTTATGAATGCCCCAACTGTATTTATGAGCCTTATGAATGGTGTATTCCACACCTTCTTAGATAAGTTTGTTATTATCTTCCTAGCATGATTCCTACACACTGAATTTAAACATTGGTACCCTCAAGAAGTATAGTCATCAAAATTCAAAATGCAGAATCAACATTAACATTAAATTATCTATCACACGAGGTACATTCTTTTAGTCTCTATAATCCTTCATCATAGTTTTCATTGTCACTTTAATCATTACTTTCAAATGAACAAATTTAAATTGAATCGGGAGAACATAATCTCATTAAATCATATGTCACACTAATCATTCCAGATCAATATAAATCATGATGTAGTTTTAACCAATTTACATAAGCATTAATTTTGTCAATTTGAAATCATTTGTATGGCATAAAATCAAGTAACCAAATCATCAAGCAATTCTCTAATAATGTCCTGAAAATTCATCAATATATTTCATCACCTAACCTTTAACCTTCACAAAATTTCTAATCGCAACAATAATTCAAATTTTGATTAATCATTTTCCTAAACAACTCATATCATCATATATTTATATCCAAATTGTGACAACTTAGTATTCAGCTAAATCAATCATCAAAATGTGAGTCCTAATGTATCATAGGGTTAACATTGTGAGTATAGAAAGCATCATAAAATGTAATGTATTCACATCTGCTGTAATCAAACCTTTTCAAGAGGGTAAAAATATTCTTAATTAAGCATAACTTAAGCCAATTACTAGGTCTACCATAACGATAATGGAAACGATATGATGGGTCTAGGGTGAGGCCTCACAATTTCCTAACTAGCCTAACCCTACTACGTAACCTATTTCCCCATCCCATCACCACTCTTGGCCCACATGTAAAGAGGGAGGAGTGACATGACAAGTAGTCAAAGGGCTGCATAAAGGTAAAGTGGTTGAATTTCAAGGGAAGAGTGCAGATTTTAAAGGAGACATAAGTTTGGGGCCCACCAAATACATTTAACTTCCACAAAAATGCAAAATGAATTGAAGTTTAAAACAAAGTGGAAGACAAAGGCATCAAGCAAGATACATATGTCATGGAATAAGGGGGAAGACAAGTGGGTGACTCCTTACCCAAGGAGGATAGGCTTCCCACAAGGAAAACTCCCCAAAACTCACGCAAGGTAAGAATTTAGCATTAAGTTGTTCCTCTATTTTGTTTGAGACAAGTAGCATGTAAAGTGGGTAAGAAGGGAAAATGGAAACATGGGTGTGGGACCCATGGTTGTCCCCTCATGAATTATTATGCCTTTCCCATTAATTAATTGGGTTAGTACTAACATTGGTTATTAGGGAGGGGGTTTAGTTTACTAACAACATCTTTAGTGGAGAATAATAGGAAGGAATATTATCTGTGGTAAATGGGAATTAAACTCTTCACATACATTTTCTAGAGAGCACTTAGTCTCTCTCTTAGTTTGAAGTTGTATATTTTTTTTCCCTCTTCCTCATAACCCTTTATTTCATTTTTGTAGTGCAAAAGATATAACATGTTTTTTTTAATCTATTGTGTGGATTGTTCATGAATGTATAGATAATAGTTAGTTATTATTTAATATTCCAATTTGGTGATTAATCCATTGTCACCATGGTTTTCTTGAATAGTAATTAAGATGCAATACTAATTTTAATGTATATTTCTTTGTTCATTGCATTCAAATTCATGATCCTAGAGATTATAGTTGAAACTAAAACTTAGATAGTTCATTATTATAACATGATCTTTGTTCACAATGCATATAAACCATTTTTTTTTAAGAAGGAAGTAGAGAGAGTATTAAACATGAAGTTTATACAAGAAATACATTTGAAGACAAGATATGATTTATATCCCAATAAAAACTTTAACTCATAACTTTAAAAAATAGTTACATTTCTATTTACAATATTGAAGTCTGCAACACTTGATCCATTTCGATACAAAATTCATCTTCAACATAAAATCACAATACAATAGGTGATAATATAATGGAGAGATCTCCAACACAATTAAATCAAAACACCTTCCATGCTCCAAATCCAAAATGGCTCCTTCATAAGGTATATCTAAAAATATGCAAAAAATGTATATAAAAACTATCCATGGAGAGAGCTCACCTCCCATCCTAGGTCTCAATGAGACCACCCCTGAGCTAGGAGAGCCGGTAACCAATGGGTGACATACAAAACATTCAAACAAAATGAAACACAACAAAATACACCAATCCAAGGCTTACATAGTTGGATTCACCTTGAACACATAATAAGGGGTGAAGGTGGACTTCCATGTAGAAGAATGCCAAGTGAATACATGCAATAACCATGCCTTTCAAAGGCTATAATCCACATATATTTTTCCATACATTCTTCTCCTTATCTCTCCCAAATCAAGATCAATAACAATGGCATGCAAGGGCCCATACACCTTGCATTTTTTTCCCTCTTCTCTCCATGAGAAGAGACTCTACACTTTCATGGAGTCCAACTAACCCCTTCCCCCATACATGGCCACTTCTTCCCTATCCAAGGGTGAGTAATGCCATTACACTCTTCACAAAAATCCCTCGTTCAAACAAAGATAAACATAATAAGTATTAAATAAAACCAAAAATCTCATTCCCTTACATCAGAACTATAGATCTCTATAATTTTGTTGACTATTAGTGCCTTACACTTAGTCATATATCTAGGCAAGGATGGTCAGTCATCACTGCGACCGAGTCATTCTATATAGGCCAAGTTTTGTATTATATACTTACCAAGTAGTAGTACTGCTGAGTTAAGTCACGATCACAATATGTTTGTAATTTGTTGAGTATATTTATTGCTGAGTACAATAGATGCCGAGTAAAATAGATGCTGAGTGCGAGGGATAACTTTTGCCGAGTTAGCCAGAATTGACATACAAGTCTGGAATGGCACAATGATCAAGGTAAACCATTTTTGGTGATAATTATATTTTTTATGTTGTCTATTGAGGTAATCATAGAGGTGGTTACACATCCATATTGCTATCATTGATCCCTATGTATAACCTTTAGCCAATCAGAAAATTGTATAGTATAGGTGGTAATAGGAATATATCTAGGTCGTAGATCTTGTAACGGTAAAACATTTTTGCTACTATATAAAGGAAGATCTAGGACAGAGATGTGTGTGAATCAGAGAGAAAATTAGAGACACTGAGATCGATTGAATACTGTAAGTATGAGGAAATAATGAAGAGAAGTATTTAGACAAAGTTCAGTGACCGAGAAAAATAGTGAAAGGATAGAGTCAAGAAAGATCAGATAGAAGAGATCACAATCATACAGTAAAGAGAAGATATGTTATCATCATATCAGTGCAAACTGAAGGATCATATACTGAGACATTTTAACCAGTGTATCAGGGTAAATCTCTTAACCGAGTAGTCTTAGCAAAATTTTGTAAATCTCTTTACCGAGTGCTTACTTTATTGTAAGTTTGTAAATCCTTTAACAAGGTAGACTGAATAAGTCTCTTAGCTTTTAATAGAGAAGACCTCTCATAGGGTCGATCATGATATAATCAAATTTTGTAAGCCCTAACAGGCAAACTTTATTATCTGTAGTAGTGAAGATTTGTGGGTGTCATCCCCACCCTAGTTTTACCTTTCAAGGGTTTTTTGGTTACCAAATCTATTGTGTTATGTGTGATTTCATGTATGTCATTTGACATGATATATTACCTAGATTGTTCAAGTTTTTTTTACTTGATGCATAAAGTTCTAACAGTTTAAAGGAATAGAAGTTAGTAAGTTCTGAGTCACCCCCCCCTCTCAGTACTACTTTCCCATTCTTATTTCCAACAATTGGTATCAGAGAAAAGGTTTTCTCATAGGAAAGTCTAACCACTTGAGGAAAAGATCTTAAGATGGAAGTTTACAAACTAGGAAAAGTCATAGTGAATCAAAAGATTGAAGTTCAACTAGCATTGCAATAGCTAGAAGTAGCCAGAGGGGAATTAAAGAAATCCTTGAGAAAAAGAAGAGAAATTTCTATTCAACAAAGTGAGCCACTGTACAAGGAAGAAGACACCACTGGACTATTTGATAGTGGTAATTCTACAAAAAATGATAAATCCATGAAAGAACTGATGGAGAAAAGTACCATACTGAATAATGAAATCAGGACTCTAAAGAGAGAGTAGGAAATTCAATCTGTCAGACTCTGTGAAGTAGTGGAGCAGAAAAAGAAAGCTGAAGATGATAAGGCAATGGTTGAAGAAGACAAAAGACAAATTACAATAAGGCTAGATGAAAGAACAAGTGATATACAAAGGTTGAATAATAATCAACTAGATATGGTAAATCAACTACTACTAGCCAACCAAGAATTGGGTAGGAAAGACTTGGAGAACAATCAACTAAAACATGAAAATGATCAGCTGAAACATGAGTTGAGAACTAAGAAAGAAATCAATGAAAGGATGAACAAACCTAATGAAGCTACAAAGTATTTTGAAGAATTGTTAAGGTCACCTAGGAGATCTAGTGAAAGATCTGGACTTGGACTGAATGATCAATCATCTACTAAAGAAGGAGAGTCATCAAAAGATGGAGAATAGAAGATTGCTAAACCAAAGAACAAAAAACCCACATGTCATCATTGTTGGAAGCCAGGACATACAACCAACATATGCAGAAGAAAACATGGTAAGACTGATTCTAACCTAAGTTTAATGGACATTGTTTTAACTACAAGAAGCATGGACATCGAGCACATGAATGTAGATCTAAAGCTAACATTTCATCCACCTCACCCAAGTTTCAAGGAAGTTGTTTCAAGTTTCAGATGTATGGGCACAAAGCTTATGAATGCCAATCTAGACGAAGGTGGTCAACTAATGAGAAAACAAAGCTAGTCACACAGCGTAAGAGTTACAATTGGGATTACAACACTTGGTAGAATTTCCATTATTGTGGTAAGTATGGACATATTGGAGAAAACTATATGAAGACTCATTTTAGAGGCAAATCTAAAAGCTGGATGAATGGAAGCATGGTTTGTTATAAATGTAATAAGGTCAGTCACTTAAAGAGAGATTGCAAATCACCTATGCCGAGCAATGTTAACAACTAGAATGAGAACATCTGTGAAAAAATGAGGAACTAGATGGAAAAGACATGGAGGAAGAAAGAAGAAGGAGCAACAAGTGAAGCAAGCACATCTGAGGTCACCCAATTCGATGGATCAGGTGATCACACTTCTTCCAAGTAAGCATGAAAGGAATGTCTAGAATTGATTCTTGCAAAGCCTTACTTTACATCAGTTCCTAACATAGAATTAAGAAAAATTCCATATTGTTGATATACCAGAGGAGAACCCCATTAAGACCTCATTCCTAAGGATGACTTAAAGAATTCAAGTGCAACTAACATAGCCTTGCTAGGTAGCAATCCTATACTATTGCAAGTCATGGATTATCCCATCTCAAGCACACAATCTATCAATGGAAATCCTACTGTACCTGAAGTTGCTACTAGTGATGAGTTAGTCGGTACAAGTCTTACTAAGGAATCAATCAAGTCAGTACCATTAACTCACTCTACCGAAGAAGAATTTAAAGTAGAAGATAACATTCAGAGTCCTCCTAAGGAAGAACACAGCATAGAAGGACTTTGAACAAAGTTAGATGAACAAGCTATTCGACCTCTTGCCAAGGAAAAGGAGAAAGAAGAAGGGAATAGTAGAGGAAAATTAATTGAAGAACAAGCACCAAAGGAAGAGGAGGCGATCAAAGCTCTTGTACAATTGCTGAGTGGAAGCACCCCACCAAGAGAACCAAAGGACAAAGATGAGGTAACAATTGATGAAGAAATTGTTATTCCTAAATGGGATATTGATAACCTTACTTTCGAGCAGCTACAGATAATGAAAGATTTGCTAACAAGGAAAAGTAGACAAGTAGAACTCTGAAGGGAGCATCAGAAAAAATAGGTTCTTCATGAAATAAAGGACATATTTAATGAAGTTTATGTTTTATCTAATGTAAATAGTTCCATTCCTATATTAGAACAACTTATACATATTGTTCAAAAAGTAAATAATGACATGAGTTGTGCAAGTGATAAGCTATTTGAATGGTCAGAATGTAGATTTGAGACAAAAATGCAGCATAAGATATCTACCAAGATAGCAGTCAAAGAAGTTGAGTTGTCAACTTTGGTAAAGGAGACCGAGAGATTAGTTGTGGATGGACAGTCTCTATTGGCTAAGATATCCAATGTTGAATTATTCACAAATGAAAACCAGCACTTGCTTGAAACTCTCAAGTAAGAGATCAAAGTCTCAAGTCAGTCCCTGACCTTGGATGCCAACACCAGTGTCAGACATTATGTTAAGGTAATGCAGACACAGGGTAAGTTAGCTGAGATAATGGAAAATGATGGCAAGCTTTGCTCTCACCTACTTTCTATTCAAACTATTCTTACACCATATCTGGAAGCTATACAAAGAAAATTAGCCAAGGCTAAAACATTGATCCAGAGTGACTCGCAATTGTCTACAGCCAAAGGTCTCATCAGTCTAGCCACTGATTTAGAAGTAAAAATTGAAGTGTTAAATCTCACTTCAACTGCATGGACAGATGCATTATACATGATCACGGTTCTTCACAGACCTTTTTTGGAGAAAATATGTAACTTAGCTACTGATGAGGAAATTAGTCATGTCAAAAACAAGGGGGAATTATCATGACATGAGTGTGAACAGGGACAGCTAACACAATTTTGACTATGTATATATACCTCAGGGGGAGTTTTAGGCTATACAAACATATTTTTGTAGTTGTATATATGAATGTCATGACAAAGTGTTTTTGCCACTAATGTCAAAGGGGGAGATTGTAGATCTCTATAATTTTGTTGACTATTAGTGTATTACACTTAGTCATATATCTAAGCAAGGATGGTCGGTCATCACTACGACTGAGTCATTCTGTATAGGTTGAGTTTTGTATTGTATACTTACTGAGTAGTACTTACTGAGTTTGGTCACAATATGTTTGTAATTTTCTAAGTATAGTTATTACTGAGTATAATAGATGCCGAGGACAGTTGATGTCCAGTGCCAAGGATAACTTTTGCCGAGTTAGCCAGAATTGGCATACAAGTCTAGAATGGCACAATGATCAAGGTAAACCATTTTTGGTGATAATTATATTTTGTATGTTGTCTATTGAGGTAATCACGGAGGTGGTTACACATCCATATTGTTATCATTGATCCCTATGTATAACCTTTAGCCAATGAAAAAATTGTATAGTATAGGCGGCAATAGGAATATATCTGGATCGTAGATCTTGTAATAGTAAAACATTTTTGCTACTATATAAAGGAAGATCTAGGACAAAGATGTGTGTGAATTAGAGATAAAATTAGAGACATTGAGATTGATTGAATATTGTAAGTATGAGGAAATAATTAGAAGTATTCAAACAGAGTTCAGTGACCGAGCAAAGTAGTGAAAGGACAGGGTCAAGAAAGATCAGATAGAAGAGATCACAATCATATAGTAAAGAGAAGATCTATTATCAGTATATCAGTGAAAACTGAAGGATCATATATTGAGACATTTTAACTAATGTATTAGGGTAAATCTCTTAACCGAGTAGTCTTAGCAAACTTTTGTAAATCTCTTTACCGAGTGCTTACTTTATTGTAAGTTTGTAAATCCTTTAACAAGGTAGACTAAATAAGTCTCTTAGCTTTTAACAGAGTAGACCTCTCACAGAGTAGATCATGATATGATCAAATTTTGTAAGCCCTAACAAGAAAACTTTATTATCTATAGTAGTGAAGATTTGTGGGTGTCATCCCCACCCTGATTTTACCTTTCAAGGGTTTTTGGGTTACCAAATCTATTGTGTTATGTTTGATTTCATGTATGTTGTTTGACATGATATATTACCTAGATTGTTCAAGTTTTTTTTACTTGATGCATAAAGTTCTAACAGTTTAAAGGAATAGAAGTTAGTAAGTTTTGATTCACCCCCCCCACCTCTTAGTACTACTTTCCCATTTGTATTTCCAAAAACAACAACACAAATACATAGATCACATATGCAAGTGAATGAAATACATACAAATATATTTTCAATAAAACAAAGAACTTCCATGGAAATGGAGACCAACCTTAATAATGTTTTATGGTAAAATGATGTTTGAGAAGAGCCCAATGCCATTTTTATTCTTTTAATCCAAAAACACTAATGTCTATAAAAGTAGAGAGTGGGTGAACACCCACTAACTCTACAAAGGGCCTCTAAAATAGCCTCCAAATCCTACCCACCCACCAACATTAAATTTAGAATTGACCCCTCAGTCCTTTGGCTTTTCCTTGTCCCCTATCATGAATTCTAGATTGGAAAGGAGTGTGGGTTTGGGTAAAAGGTCAAGAATCACTCCATTTCTGTAACATGTGGGAAATGGGTCATAAAGAGGGTCACCAAGGCCACTAGGTGGTTCTAAATGTGTTAGAAATATTCCAAACCCATACCCGTATCACAAAGGTATTGGGATTTTGCTAAAATTGATCCTTAGGACCACCTTTTTGGCCTCTAGAAGTGACTAGAAAAGAATTAAATTTAAAGAATCAAATTGGTGGAACTTTGCAAGTATCTCCAAACAAGGGGGTTTAATAAGGTTCCTAATAAGTCAGTTAGGCTTAGGTTTACATTTCCAATCTTAGTAGACATTTAATTATATAAACACATAACAAGTGTCAAGTGACAGTATAAAATAACATAATACAACATCAACATGTTACTAATTACACAGTGAAAACACCTAAAACATACATATACTTTACGGTCATGAATTAAATCATTTAACAATGAGGTTCAAATCTCTTCACTAGATTCAACCTTTTCTTTATAGTTTGCACATATGGTTGGTTACTGATTCTCCAATAATATCCATGGTAATTTTCCTGCACACTAAAATGAAATATTAGTAGCTCAATAAAATCACATGTGTGTGTGTGTGTGTGTGTGTGTGTGTGTGTGTATAGAAATAAAATTACATAATCAATAGACTGGACATTCTATATTTTTATTTACTACCTATTTTTTTCATTTATGCACCTGATAACCATAATTGACTGCATATCAAAATAGCATAACATATTCCTCCATTAGAATTAAAGTAATCATCATAATGCATGTGTATACTCAAAACCTCATAAACATCATCAATAAAGTATATTGAAGTAATCATCATATAACATAAATAATACTAATAATGTCTAGTCCATCAAATATAATGTCCAAAAATATCAAAGCATAATGTATCAAAATAAGTGTATCAGTTGAGCTATGATGTGTCAGGGTGAGGCCTCACATCCTCCCCCACTAGGCATAAACTTCCTCTTGGAGTTCATAAAAAAAATATGGGTACTAAGATCTCATATGTGTTGAGTCCTCCCATGAAGTCGTGACCTCATCATAACAATCCCACTGGACCCTAACCTAGTCCAGCTCTCAGCCTCAAAGTACCAAGGTCCATACAGCTATAATACAAATGGGCTCCAGTGCTAGTTACCCATCCAACTCCACTTGCAAGGTATCCCAATCTATCACATGAGTCTCATCATGAATATATCCTCGAAGTAAAAAAACATGGAACACATCGTGGATGCATGATAGGCTAGGTGGCAAAGCTAGACAATATGCAACTAGTCCTATCCTCTCTAAGATCTCAAAGGGTCCAACGAACTAAGGTTCCAACTTAGAGCCATTTCTAAATCGGATCAGACTCTTGTGTGGTCACACTTTCAAGAAGACTCTATCTCTGACCTTATACTCTCTATCAATCCTCTTTGTGTCTACATATTTCTTATGTCTATCCTATGCCTCTCTAAGATGTTGTTGAATCAAAACCACCTACTCTTCCATCTATTTGACTAACTGAGGACTAATAGATACTTTATCCTTGATCCTGTCCCAACTCAAGGGTGTCTTATAAGGTCTGCCATACAAGGCCTGATAAGGTGACATACCTATAGATGAATGGTGCCCATTATTATAGGAAACTTGACCAGATGTAGATATTCTTCCCACTTGATCTGATGGTCCATTATGTACATGTGCAACATATCCTCCAATACTGAATTAACCCTCTTAGTCTAACCATCTGTCTGAGGGGATACGTTGTACTAAAATTGAGCCTAGTGTGCAATGCTATCTGTAACTCTCTCCAAAAGTCTGATGTAAACAATGAGTCTCTATCAAAGATGATCTTATGTGTAATTCCATGAAGTCTAACAATATCCCACAAAATCACCTGAGATATGTCTCATGCTGTGAATGTGGTATGTAGGGGTGAGAAGTGGGCAACCTTGGTCAATGTGTTGACTATCACCAAGATGGCATCATGGTGGTGAGAAGACATATGAAGACCAAAAATAAAGTCCATAGATATAGTATCTTGTTTCCACTTAGCAATCTCATGTGACTATAGAAGCCCACTGCGGTGATGGTGCTCTACCTTCAACCTTTGGCACTCTAGGCATCTTGTAACAATACTTGTAATCTACTATCTCATGCCTAGCCAATGGAAAAAATGTCTCAAATCTACATGTAACTTCTTAATGTTGGGGTGTGCTACATAAGGTACTCTATGTGCCTCAAGTACAATGAACTCGCACAAATCCCCAATGGAAGGTACATAGATATGCCCTCTATAATGTAATAGTCCATCAAACTCTAAGGAATACTTTGAATACTTCCCCTCTGAGGGTATTTATGAACACACCATCTGACAAATCTCTACATAGAAGGAATCCTCTGGAAAATGATGTAGGATATGCTCTCTCAAATCGGGACAAGTAGTCACAGATGAAAGCTTGTGGCATCTCCTACTCAAGGCATCTGCAACCACATTCTCCTTCCCTTTGATGTAATGAACATCAAAATCATACTCACAAATGAACTCCATCCACCTTCTCTATCTAGCATTAAGGTTCAACTGAGTGAAAATATAGGACAAGCTCTGGGGTCGAAATGAAGCTTGAATCTATGACCTAAAAGGAGGTGTCGCCACCTCACTAAAGAATGAACCATTACAACAAGCTCTAGGTTATGAGTAGGGTAACTAAGCTCATGAGTCTTCAAATTCCTAGACTCATAGGAGATAGGACATCCATCCTCCATAAGGACTGCCCCTATACCATCCAATGATGCATCTGTGCACACCACAAAGTCTATTGAAGGGTCTTGAATTGCAATTATTGGTGTACTCATGAGAAATCTCTTGAGATCCTAAAAAGATCTCTCACACTTCTATGTCCACTCATACTGCTTTCCCTTTCTCTGAAGGGAGGTGATGGGATGTGCTAATCTGGAAAATCCCATAATGAAGCATCTATAATATCCTGCTAACCCCAGAAAACTCCTCACCTCACTAACACTGGTGGGTGCTGGCCAATCCATAATGGCTCGAATCTTCGATGGATCTACTAAGATCCCATCACCAGATGTAACATGACCCAAATAATGTACCTCAAGTCAGAAGAACACACACTTCAACAAGCTGCCAAACAATTGGTTCTCTATCAACCTCTACAAAACCTATCTCAGGTGCTGCTCATGATCCTTCTCATCATGAGAATATATAAAAATATCATCCAGGAACATGACCAAAAACTTATCCAAGAAGGTATGAAATACTCCATTCATGAGTCTCATGAATATCATTGGAGCATTCATGAGGCAAAATGGTACCATAGTGAACCTATAGTGACCATACCTCATATGAAATGTAGTCTTGTAGATATCACTCTCCATAATTCTCAATTGGTGATAACCTAACTTGAGATCTATCTTCAAGAATACTTGAGCACCCTTCAACTGATCAATGAGATCATTGATTATAGGAAGTGGGTATCAGTTCTTAATAGTTACTTTGTTCAACTACCGATAACCAATGCACAATCTACGTGATCCATCCTTCTTCACGAAGATCAGTAGTGCATCATAAGGTGACACACTAGGAAAAATGTGCCCTTTCTCCAAGAGCTCTTGTAGCTAACTCTTGAGCTCACTAATCTCATGGGTGGTCATGTTATATGGTGCTCTCGATACTAGCTCGGCTCCTAGCACAAGGTCTATGCAAAAATCCACTTCTCTAGGTAGAGGCATACCGGGAAGCTCTGAAGGAAATACATCTACAAACTCCTATGGGATAGTAAAATCATCAAGGGATGGCTTCCTCTCTGAATCCTCCTCTCTATCACTAATGGTGATAGAAAATAGCTAAGATCCCTTTCACATGTACCACCTAAGTTGCATAGCGAAAATCATACAAAGAGATATGGGTCTTTGCACTCTACAGATTACCCTAGGAATACCATACTCATACACATACTCTACCCTCTCTTGTTGATAATCCACCTTGGCGCTATGGGAATAAAGCCAATCCATTCCAAGGAAAACATCATATGAACCTAGAGGAGTAATGCGTAGATCAGACATCATGGAGATGTCCCCAATCAGAATTTGACAATCTCAAACCATGGAACTAACTAACACTTTGGCTCCTGAGGATAAATCTACCTCCCAAATGACATCCTATCTAACTAACACTAGCCTACAATGCTCCACTACTTACTGAGATATAAAGGATTCAGTAGATCCAAAATCAAATAAAATAGTAACCATACTACCTCGTATCATACATATGGCCTCAATAACTATAGCCTAATCATCGACCTGGTGATTATCAACTGCTGCAAAAACTCTATGGGATCTACCCATATCTCCAATTGTAGGCTCTGAGGTATCTCTTCTTTGACCACCAAATGACTATCCCTGTGGGAACTCTCTCTCTATGACCCATGCCACCGCAAGTGTAATATGGCCCTTGGGTCTAAATCTGTACTCCATGTGTCCTACACTAATGTTGTTCTGCAGTCCTACTGGAACCACTGTAACTACTCCTAGAGGACTATTGAGTTCAAGTTGGCTATTCCTAAGGGGTCTATGTCCTCTAATCCTATTTAGCACCCTAAGACTACCATTTTTTGGGCTTAGAGCCCTAATAGCCCTATGAAGGCCTCTATCTAGAATCCTGCTGAGATCCCTACTACTGAGACTGTTGACCCTTAAAGGATCCTACTGAATGATTTTGTTTCCCCTTCCAAGGGGGTCTCTATTGTCCTTACTATTGGAAAGAGGGGTTTTGGTGCTGAGACCAATCCCAAGACTCATGTCTAGTATGGATATCCTTGGCTACAAGTTTCATCTCAACTATCTCTTCGAATATGGTAGGAAATGCTAGACATACTGTACCCTGAAGAGACATATTAAGTCCCTTAATGAAATGATGGATATGAAATTTCTCTTCCTTCATATAATCCACATATGGAAGGAGCTTGAGAAATTGACTCTCATACTAGGTCATTGTGAGACCTCTTTGTTAGAGATCATGGAACTCCTCTATCTGTCTCTGTTTGAAATTCTCAGAGAGGTGTCTCTCTTAGAAATAGGTCACAAAAGACTCCCAAGTGACTATGTCAATACATACTCCTCCAATGGACTCCTCTTGCTACCACCAAGTGGAGGTTTTCTCTTGCAGAAGATGGAATACAAGTCACACCTTTAGATTACTCCCATAAGCGCATAATCCAAAGCATCAATGTAAAATCTGTAACCAAGCCTCTACTATTGACCCGTCAGTGGATACAGAAAACAAGGGTAGCTAGAGTTGAAATAATTCTCAGATCTCATCTCCAACATCTCTAGGGGGTCTCCCTCTAAAAAATATCTCATGCTCGGGTGGTACTCCTAACTGATGAATTGAGTCACCCTCATGATCACCAAAAACCTTAACAAGCTTGGGTGGAGGACTCCTATTCCTCTCTCTGCTAATTGCTCTATCATCTCCTCTAATTTGTGCTTCACTTTTAGGAATCTACTGCTCGGGCTACTAAACTATGGGTGGTAGTCTCTGCTGAATCACCCCAATCAGATTCTAGAGGATGTATAGAATATCTTGGTTAGGGTTCTGAGGTGGTGGAGGTGGTGGAGGTAGTCCATCCTCCTATTCTACCCCAACATGTGTAGCTCTACAACACCTACATCATTAGCTAGATCATGTGATGACAGACATCCTACACAATAGTTTAAGTTTAATGAGTTCAAATGTAATGGGTTTAGGTTCCAAATGTTGAAACTTGGCTCTTATACCAAAATTTCATGCCCAAAACTAGGGAAAAACACACACACATAATTTTTTTTAAACGTACAACAATTATGATGACACAACTAATATTGGATGCATTGCATAAAGGATGACAACATGGTGAAGTTAGTTTTCTAGAGTTGCAAGGTCTTGACATAGATAGAGTTGGGGTCACATCACATTCTGATGTAGAGTCACTATTCCAACTCATTACATGGGTTAGAGACCCTAAGCTTCAGTGTTACTAGTGCACTTGGGTTGGGTTGATTAAACTATAGTTTAATGTTTACCAAAGTGTTGCATAATGATTGTATATCATTTTTTAAGAACATAAGTTAAGTTAGGTTGATTTGATACTCTTATACTTAGTTTGTTTTTACTAGGTGATTCATATGGGTGTATTAAACTGTAAAATAGGTTGACCTAACAATGCTTAAATCATTAATCCTGATTATAAAATGACCTAATACATATAACACTTTTATCACTAAGTCATTTATGACATTCAACATATCTATTAAACATGAGTCTCTTTCACTACCAAGTTGAGTAACCGATCAAACCTTTAGCATTTGTGATCAAATTAATTAACCCCATTCGATATTATTATAATCCTTTAAACATAATCCAATTTAATTATTCCTATCCACTTTAGGTTGTTGGCAATTTGGCTGAGGTATGTACATAGATGTTGTCATTATGGAAACATATGTTCTTTATGAAGATCGCATAAGCTAGAAAGTAAGTATGGAAGATTGCAGACTAAAATTCTCTAAGTATGAAATAGTGTTTTTGATAGAGCACCCGATACAGATTGTTTTGGCGATGTTCACTGGAGCATGATAAAAGTTTGTGTAGTTGAACATAGAATCTATGGTGTCTAAGGATAACCCCATCTTAGTGCACAAAAGAGTATGGATAGTACAGAAAAAGTTACGACTATTTTACCGATGACAGTGTACAGCCGACATAGAAGTTTTGAAGACATAACTAGTAAATGAATTAAGGGATTATTTTTCTAGTCAAAATAATGACTTAATATTATAAAGAGATGACATCCTAGATGTTTACTCTTGGTTAAAGATATGAAAGCCGATAGGAGAAAGATACTATGTTTGTATCTTGTATAAATAAAGATGTACTGAACATACTTGAAATGTAACATGTAATATATGTAACTTGTGATAGCAACAAAAGTTGTTGATGTAAAGTTGTAAGTAGTACCATATTGTAATCAGTAAACATTTCTATTACTTTTTTGGGTAGTGAGCTCATCTAGTAATGAGGTTTTGTATCTACAACTCCTAACAGGGTTGAGGCTTCTAACAAGGCCTATAGTCCCTTAACCAGGACTAATACACTATATTATTGTAATAGGCTCCTAACAGGGTCAACATCCTTAACCGGATATCTTTTGATTTGTGGATCTTTGTGGGTACCATCCCCACCGGGGTTTTCCCCTGGCCAAGGTTTCCTCAAGAACATATCATGTGTTATGATTTTTTTACATTTACTGTTATGTATGCTATTTAGTTTCTTATGCTTTAAAGTAATCTGTTATATCCATAAGTGGGAAAAAGTAAAAGTTTGTGAAATAAAGATTCACCCCCCCCTCTCAGTATTTCCTATTTCTAACAATTGGTATCAGAGTGTAGTTACTCAGAGAAGAAACATTCAAGGAAATCCTAGCAGCTTGAGTAAGATCTCTATGGATATGGATCAATTACAGAAGAATCTTGAAGAATCTCTTGAGCAAATTGATATGCTTACTAATGAAAGAAACACTTTGAAAAGAAAGTATGATGATGCAAAGAATCTTATTGACAAATTGAAAGGTAAGGTAGAAGATCTGAAATTTGAGAAGGAATCTAAAATTCTTGTTGAAGATTGTGATGATTTAGAAAAAGAAAATGTGATCCTTAAACATGAATTGAAGATAGAAAATTTGAAGCTTAGATTGAAATATGGAAATGACAAATTAAGATCTGAGAATGAAAACTTGAAGAATGAAAATGAAGATCTGAAATCTAAACTTGGCAAGGTAACATCCAAATTTGATAAAGTCAAACTGCAGTATGATGAACTTGAGAAATATAACAAAATTGTGAAAGGTGAATTGACTCAATCCAAACAACAACTTGAGAGGCTATATTCAAACAGTGAAAATATTGATAAGAAAGTATCTTATGGAAAACTATTATATGAAAAAATTGGTCTTGGATTTAACATATTGAAGATAGTTAGTGAAAGAAAGAAACCAGATCTGAATGAATGTGAAAGCAGTGAAGAAAAGAAGTTAGATGAGAAAAAATCTGAAGATGCACCAAAGCAAGAAGAATCACCAAAGCAAGAAGAATCACCAAAGAAAGAAGAACCACCGAAGCAAGATGAATCATCCAAAGGTATGCAAAGATAATTCAAAGGTAGATATTTTCCTTGTAATACTATTGGTCATATGAAGAGAGATTGTACAGGTAAACAATTCAAACCTCTTAATGGATATTGTTATAATTGTCATGGTTTTGGACATAGAGCTATTGAATTTAGAAGATATAAATTTATTGAGAATAATTACAATAGTAGAATGTCTAGAAATACTAACAATGCAGGTCAGAGATCAACTGAAGACATGAAAAGAGGAAATGGAATAGTATGTTTCAGATGCAGCAAAATTGGACATATTGCTAGAAATTGCAAGATACAAATCAGTCAACAAACACCTAGATATGGAACCAATGGAATCACTTGTCAAATATGTAACAAGATTGGACACACAACAAGATTTTGCAGAATGAACAATGGAGGTTATCATCATAACCCTAACCCTAGAAACTATGCAAGAAGGAATGAAAATGCAGGAAACAAAGAGAAAGATTGTTGTAGCAATGAAGATGAAGTAAAATTTGTTAAAGGCATAGATCAAGGAGGTATATTCAGAATTGAAGGTAATTAGGAAGGTAATGTATCTGATGGTAAGAATGAGTCCTTACCTAACCCTTCTTTAAGCACTTAAATTATGTAAATTTCTGTAGTTTAGGAACTTAGAATTTGTATAGAATTAGATTTTGAATTAGTTAAGTTTTCCATAGCTACATGAAGGTTTTTTATGTTATACTGATGTTATGGTTAAGTGTGCAAAAAGAAATATTGTGTTTTGCAAGGTCACAAGAAGATTTATGGTTGCAGGTTTACAGAATCAACTTTTTGGCATTTTAGTGGCAAAATAATTGAATGCGATGTCAGATCAAGTAAATGCTAAGTATTAAAAGATTGAAATCAAAGTCATTATAATTATCAAGTGATTAGAAGTGATTTGGAAGTGAAGAAAGAAGTTTGGAAGTGATTTGCAGAAGTTTGAAGTGTCGATCTAGTGAAAGCCCTAATTTTGTAAATTTGAGGTATTTATCCGACTAAGATCTTGAATCAGCTTAAAGTAATTAGATATAATCATGGATGTGTCATTGATTCACAACATTAAGGATAAGAATAGACCTAGAAATAAGAAAGATCGAGTTGAACCCTTAGAAAGAGATGCTAGTTTAGCCTTATCATCTGTACCAGACAGAGTTCTTCATTTAGAGAATGTTAAAAGTTATCTTGGATGCAAGTATGAAACCCTAAGGGAGAGTGATTTTAATGGTGAATATAAGAAATTGTACATCATAGATATGTCAGTGAAACAAGGTTATAAACATCTAGAAAATAATGAAATCATTGAGTACTCTATGAAATATGAATTTGATGATGAGGAGTGTACTAAGATCATTTTGAGTAGGATACATAATGGTAAATTTTGATTAGAAGATAGAGTTATAGACATAACTGCAGACCGAATTCATGATGTGACTACATTATCAAAAGTTGGTGCAATTCCACTGAATGAGAAAAACATGAGAAAGATTGTGATTGAAAACACCGGTTTAGTATACAATGGCAGAGGTATAGTCATTAGTAAGATTAAGCAAGATGATGTAAAATACTTGTGTAAGATTTTGACAACAAAGTTCTGTGGAAGCTCTAGAGAAGATGATATGCTAGTAGGTATGGTAGACATTGCTTATTTGATGTGTGTGGAGAAGAAGCCTGTGGATATGTGTGAAATTCTAAGATTACAGTTGTTTGAGAATTTGGAAAAGATAAAGAAAGCTAAATACACTCACTTTAGATTTTCCTCATTGGTTACTTACATGTTCTTCCACTTGCTAAGAAGATTTTCTTACACTATTGAATGGAATGATGGTGAGAATACTATGGCAAGAATCAATAAAGTTTACATGAAACATCTTATTGAGAAGGCTAATGACAGTGTAAAGTTAGTGTTGAAAATTTTTTAGAACATTGTGGTAAATAGATCAAGAATTCCTCCATCCCTAGTTGAGAAATACAAAAATGATATATATGTTTTATGGTTTATACTGATTTCACTTACATTGAGACAGTAGAACCTAGACATGAATTCATAGACCCTCTTGGCTATGCAATCTCTAGAGTTGAAATAGAAGGATATGCTAGTAGATTGTTGAAAAGTAAAGTTGATGCTCATGGCAACAGATTTGGAACATATGATGAAAACTTTGATTCAAAAAAGACACTTAAGGAAGAGAAACAATCAAAGAAGAGAGTGGAGTCTACAATAAAGAAAATTCTAAAAGAATGAGGTATGAGTGAGTAGGAATTTGATATTGCAAGAAAGACTACAGAAGCAATAAGGCAGAGTGAGATACTATCAGTCCCACCTTTGGCATCAAGTGCAGAACCTATTCAAGTTAAGGTAAAGGTTGAAGAAGCTAAGAAGGAACAAGAAATCAGTCAAATAGAGAAACCCTTTTCTTTAGCACCAAGCAAAAGAATGAAGGCAAGTTCTTCAGGACTGGGTAAAAGACATAAAACAATTGTTCCACCAGTACCTAGAAGAGTTGCAGAGATAAAGGATGATGAAGTGACAATAAAGAGGAAATCATGGAAATAGAGGATAGAAAGAGTTAATGAAGATATAATGCAACATGGAGAATTTACCAAAATGAACAAATACTATGATTTTTATGGATCCTCTGATAGATTAAATCTTGAGAATGCAATGGTTACACATATGATTTTGACAAACAATAAATTTGATACTATTCATGGAAAGATACCAAAAGATTTGTACAATAGACTTGTGAGAAGAAAGATGAGAGCATAAGAAGAAGATACTAAAATGAGAGAGAATGTGATTAGATAGTTCTGTGAGATAAGAAATGATGACCACCTTAAACAGATCCTCAAGCCACTTGAAACCCTATTAAGAACCAAAAGAAGAATTATACAAATAATGGGAGGTCAGTATCAACAAGTGAAGACTAAAACTGAACAGGCAGTTGTGCACGTGCTAGCAAACTTGGTAGTAGGAAAAGATAGCAAAGATCAATCAGTTGTAGAACCAGTAGAGAAAAAAAGTTCAGAACAAGCAGAGGTAGTAGCAGAGGTAGTTGAAGCTGAAGATATTCCCTCTTCTTCTATAAACATTGGCACATAATCTATGGACATTGAAGGAAAAAAAGTTACTTTAGATTCAGATGATGCAGTACTCAACAGTTTGGATAACATTGTTGACAATTTGGTTTTGGGAGAGCAAGAAAAGAGTATTGAAACAAAGACTACACAAACTAAAGTGCAAATGGAAATAGAGGCCCATACACCTATTGAACCACAAGAAGACATCGGTCTTACTCTTAAGAATGGAAAGGAGAAAGGAATAGGAACATTGATTGAAGATTTGAGCAATGAAGTTGATGATGATGATCAATTAGAGTTGATCACTTCTTTGAACAAAATTATTGGAAAGAACAAGAAAGTTAAGAATTTGGAAGGTAGTCTGAAAGATTTGACTGAGAAGCTAAAAAGTGTCATATCTACAAAAGTCTTTGATTCAGATCCACTTGAAAGAGAAAAGATGGTAATTAATTATTTTGATGTTGAGTTTACTAATTTGACTGATATTGCTAAGGTTAAGGCTCAGGCAGCTTATGAAGCTAAGATGTTGCAGAATATAAGTCAGAATATCAAAAATGACATTGATAGCCTTGACAAACACATTAAGAACTTAAGGAAACATCTTGACACTGGAAAGTGTTTGTACATTCAGTGTACAAAATCTGAAAATATTTTAATTGAGGAAGAGAAGAAGATAAAAGAGAAGAAAGATGAAATTGCAGCAAAGACAAACTCTTTGGCTAGCCTAAACATAAAGATCAGTACAGTTGAGAAAAATATCAAAAAATTATGTGATGAAATAAGGACTTTGAATGATGAGAAGAACAAGAAAATTATCAAAATAAAAATCTTGAGAGAGCATGTCTCAATCAAGCTAACTATAATAGAAGAGTAGCTAGATGAATGTCTTACTGCTAAGACAACATTTGAGAAGTTCAATTTTGAATCCCTTCAAGCTTGTCAGATTGCAGCATACAGATTGAGTACTTTACTCAATGTAGCAAAATCAATAAAGAAGGCATGGGAGAAAGATTTTGAGACTTGGAAGATAGATTTTGTATATTGTGTTGCAAGCCTACTGGCTTTGCAATAAGATAGTCGGGTAAAAGTTTTGACACAATTTTGTATATCCCTCTCCACCCTTTATTTTGTCATTGTTGTCAAAGGGGGAGAGATACTTAGAAAATTGACTATATATGATAAGGAAGGATACTCATAGGGGGATTTATATGGAGTATTATGAAGTGTTATAGATTATGTGTATATTTTGAGGAGATATAAGGATAGTATACTTATTTTATACTATGGCCACAATTTTGATACAAATTTTGAGATTTTGACTTGTACACTTAGCCAATTTTCTCATATGTTGCCACCAATGACAAAGGGGGAGATTGTTGGAAATTTGGCTGAGGTATGTACATAGATGTTGTCATTATGGAAAAATATGTTCTCTATGAAGATTGCATAAGCTGGAAAGTAAGTATGGAAGATCGCAGACCAAAATTGTCTAAGTATGAAATAGTGTTTTTGACAGAGCATCCAATACAGTTTATTTTGGCGATGTTCACTGGAGCATGATCAGAGTTTGTGCAATTGAACATAGACTCTATGGTGTCTAAGGATACCCCATCTTAGTGTAGAAAAGAGTATGGATAGTACAGATAAAGTTATGACTATTTTACGGATGACAGTGTACAACTGACAGAGCAATTTTGAAGATAGAACTAGTAAATGAATTAAGGGATTATTTTGCTTGTCAAAAAAATGACTTAATATTATAAAGAGATGAAATCCTAGATGTTTAATCTTGGATAAAGATATGCAAGCTGACAAGAGAAAGATATTATGTTTGTATCTTGTATAAATTATAGGACCCCTCCATTCCCCTCATCTTAGTAAGAACACTCTGGTAAGCACTATTGATATTTCTTGCAAACTTTCCATAGATTTTATGCGAAGTTATTAGATATCTTGACTATAGTTCATCAACTTAATTAGAATAGATTTCATCTTCAAATGAATTCATGGAATATGTTAATTTAAGACATAGTTTTGAAGTAATATTACCTTTAGTTAACTATTGTGGTATTAGAACATGAAGGTGTAAACCTGTGCTTACATGATAGAATTAATATTACTCTAAGATGCTTGGAAATTCCATCTAAAATTATAATAAGGGAGCTTATGTGGATTATAATATTGCCCTAATGAAAAATAGAATGAGTCAAATTAACTAACATAGTTTTGAGACATTTTAAAATAAAGACAATCAATGGTAATTAGCAAGCGAATAGTAAACCTAATAGAATCTTTAAGTTATTTGACAACATTATATGTTATGATGCCTTAACTTAGGTATGGATGATGCACTCACATAGAAGGTTTGTAATGATCTCTAGAAGTGTAAAATTTATGTTAGAGAGATAGGTGCACACATCAAAATATAATTTAGGAAGGCTTCAAATAAAAGTATATTTCAATTTTGGTGATACATTTAGAACCTCAATGATGATAATGTTTACCAAGGTGGAACTAATTCTAAGAATAGTTATTGGGAGAAATTCAAGATGAATAATTATGGTTAAGATAGGAAATGATGTACAAATGAAACTCTTATTGCACTTTCATGTAATTATGGATTTAATAGTTAATTCAATTTGTTCAAGTTTAATATTGTAGAATTGGAACATCCTGACAAATTAGATTAGACAATTAATTGCTATGAACTAGAGGTGAAACTACAACGAATGGTTAGGTTACCTAACCTTGAGTTAAAATGAGAAGTTTGAAATACAATTGATAACTATTTTACCATAGTCCCTAGTATACCTTGAGGTAGGATTAATAATGAAGGGTTGATAAATATGTGACTTTAACTTTAGGACACGATGTTTATTCAAAATTAAATCTTACATTTGGGAATTGAGAAGATTATAATTTCTTAATATAATAAGATTGGAGAAAATAATGATGATTTCATAGGTTGGAATTATGGATTAATTGTAATTTGAAGCATTTTGAAATTAAGTATCATAAGAGAGGATAACTCGTTACCTAACTTAAAAGTGTCTTGATAAAATGAAAGTTAAGTTTTTATTTTATTTTGATCATGCTCTAATTATTATGGGAATACTGATAATTACATTAAGTGTTCAGGACTAAAACCATGGAAAGGGGAAGTCAAGCTATTCTATGTGTGCCTCCCATGACACCAAAATTCGTGTCCTAAAGGGGGACTAGGCCTATTGTGATGTGTCTTATTTTTTTTTGTAAAGATAAAGGGGTTATGTGAATGTTTAATTTTATTATTTCTTTATTTAATTGTGGACCTTTCCAAGTAGGAAAGTGATGTGTTTTTGGAGTTGTCTATGACACTTATACTGTGAATTTAGTTGCATTTTAAATTTAATTAGTATTAAGAAGTTGTCACCATCCAACTCTATTACAAATTGGTCTTCCCCATACCACTACCTTGGATAGGGCCCACATGGGAAGTCACATCTCCTTAAATCTCGAATTTCACTTTTAGGTTGGATTTTGAGGGGTCAAATTGACCCCCTAGGGAGTTTTTTTACACAAAAATAGAAGGCCCATGGGTTATACCTATGGGTAAGGGTCCTTTTTAACCATAGGACACCCTAGAGCCACTTCGGGAAGCCCTCCGAAAGTGGGCTTTTGTCAAATGGCGAAAATAAAAAACTCACATGTGAAACTTCATGAGTCAAAAAGTTTCCAACTCTCTTCCCCATTCACCTTTTGCAGTACCACCTTAGGAAAGTTGTAAGGTTTTGGTTAGGTCACCCAATGGGAAGCTGACAACTCTCCCAAGGGCATGGGAGAGTGTGAGAAGCCTATTTTAGTGACAAAACTTGGATGGTGTTGCCTTATCACTAACTCTCCATCTTTGGAGACAATGTAGGAGCTTGGAAAAAGTTAGAGAAGAAAAAGGGAAGAAAAGGGAAGACTCATTTCATCTATTTACCATAACTTCAGGTGAAGGTATCAACACCTCAACCTCCATTTGTAATGCCCCACCAGGGAACCCAAGAGAAGTTAACCTATAACTTGCTACTAAGTTTGGTGAATATTTTTTTTTAAAAGTTAACATACAAGATACACAATAGTGCGGAAGCAATTACCATTTACTCACATGAACAACATTCAACATAGATTACAAAACTCGAGGGTCCCATAACGTAGAATTACTTAAGAACAAATAAAACAACTAAAGCAAATAACAAAAGATTCCATAACATAAATGATACAATTACAGCTTACATCAATATTACAAAACTCATGGACAACCATGATAACAAATAAACTAACATCCACTGCACATGTCGCAGGGTATGTAATAATAAAACTAAAACATAAAGAAAACTAAAAAGCATCCTACGGGTGGGTATTACATTCACCCCCCCTAGGATTAGGCTTACTCCTGGAAGCCTGAAACAAGTAGGGATATGAGTCCCACAAAAAACTCTGCACTGAAAAGAAATCTAAACTATGAATCACTGAGTAGGTCCATTCCATGCATTAGGGTTTGAACACTGAGGATCATTCCCTATCGCAAAGGCCTTATGAGATCCACTAGCATTCCCAACTGTAGGCTTAGAAGCTGCTGACCTCTATCCTGAAAATTGTGTCGATCGGTTAGGACAATTGACCGCAATGTGGCCATGTTGTCCGCAAGAGTAACAACCATCTCTACCTCCAAAACTCTAGGATTGCTGATCCTCCCTATTGCGCAAACTACGCTGCCAGTTGCGATAGTTCCCTGACTGAGAACCACCACTGCTACCATGAAAGAATTTCTTATCCTGCTAATCTTGATTACCTTTTGAAAAGGTTGAAGGATTTTGAAAATTTCCATTCTTCTGAGATTGATTCCTCTTGGAACCACTAGACTGAATACCTCCTTGAGCACTTAAACCTGCTTCCAGATTTGCCTCCATAATAGTTGCCTTAATAACTGCATCTCTGAGGGTCTTAGGCTCAAAGAGTAAAACATTCCCAATAATGCATGCATTCAACCCCCTAATGAAGTGTTGCACTAGCAAGGCTGTGTCTTGACCAAATCCAGCATATTGTTTGAGCTCAAAGAACTTGCGCTCATACTCGCTCACTGACATAGTAAGCTGTCTCAAATTATGAAACTCATCTGCCCTCTGCTTCCTCCACTGATCAGATAGAAAACATTCTCGGAAGTGCTCTAAGAATAACTCCCATGTAACTATGTCCATCTGAAGACTTAGCTTCTCTTCTTCTATCCTCCACCATATAGCTGCGAAATCTGTGAGCTGTGTCACTGCATACCTAGCTTTAGTATTACTACTAAAGGGATGCATGGCAAAACTCCGCTCTAAGGCTATCAACCATGTCTCTGCCTCTAAACCAGTACCTTTCCCATCAAAGGGATTAGGTTTCCCTCTCAATAGATCCCTCATGTGGTTAGCTGCCACCATTGTAGGATCAGCTGTGAAGTCCCTCCTTAGAGGACTCCTAGACCTCTCTCTAGCCCGCTCTACTCTAGCCTGCTCAGGACCAAGATGATTGAGAATTGCTCGCAAGAACTATCTCGTGTCTAGTCCCTCAGACCCAGCTTGACGATCCTCTCTCTGATCATCTCGAGACTGCTAGTGGTGACTCTCCTGACTAACACTTGTAGAAGGGCTATGATGTCTACCCCTTCCATAGCCACCAGAATGACCTCTACCTCTACCTCTAGAAGCTCTAGTGATAGGCATGATTCCTGCACCACAAGGAAATCAAGACAATGTCACACAACATAACTCAAAAAAAAAATAAAAGGAAACATAATCACAAAGCAATGGTTTGCAAACAAAATGTTTCATGTCTATGTTTAGTTTCAAGTTTAGACCACACAAAATCTAATAGGCGTACATACCCAGAGTTCCCAGTGTAGAAACTCCTCTCCGATACCAAATGTAACGCCCCGCCAGGGAACCCAAGAGAAGTTAACCTATAACTTGCTACTAAGTTTGGTGAATATTTTTTTTAAAAAGTTAACATACAAGATACAAAATAGTGCGGAAGCAATTACCATTTACTCACATGAACAACATTCAACATAGATTACAAAACTTGAGGGTCCCATGACGTAGAATTACTTAAGAACAAATAAAACAACTAAAGCAGATAACAAAAGATTCCATAACATAAATGATACAATTACAGCTTACATCAATATTACAAAACTCATGGACAACCATGATAACAAATAAACTAACATCCACTGCACATGTCGTAGGGTATGTAATAATAAAACTAAAACATAAAGCAAACTAAAAAGCATCCTACGGGTGGGTATTACACCATTAATGGAGTTTATGCATTTTATGAGTTCATATGAGTAGGAAGGTATTTTAGCTGTATATGTGTGTTGTGAGTTGTTGTTATGCTTTATGTAAGTCTTTGAGTTCATTCATGAGAGTATTGTCGGGGAAAAGTGTTTTGAATCTCTTATGTTGTAGTGATAAATGTGTATGTTATGTGAGCTAGTGATGAAACATGGTTGTTTTTTGCTTGAAGTTCTTATTTCCTTCTTGTTGAATGGGTCTTAGTAGAACCTTGTCTGTGAAAGGCCACGTAAGAAAAGTTTTGTTGTAAATCCTTGTGTGAAGGCAAGAATGATGTATATGCTTGTTGTTTCATGAAGTAATGTGGTGTGTGTAATATTTGAGGGTTGTATGGGTGTTCCTTGTTGGCTTGTTTTCCCCTTGCTAGGGGGTTGGATAGGACCTACGAGGTCTCATGATTCCATATGGTAGGGAGAAGAGTATTTCATAGATTGCTGTTTTTTTTTTATATACAAGTTTTTGGCTGAGTAGAGATAAGCTTTTAGTTGTAGGAATCCTAAGCGTTGCAGCCCTCTTGAAGAAAAGAGCAATGAGGTGTTTCCTAGTTTTTTTGTAGAAAAATATGCAGAGAAACTATTTGTTGTATTTAAAGTTATTTGACTATGTAATGTAATCTAATGATGTATCTCATTTGAGTATGAGTGTAAAATGATTTATGTGTAATATATGTTGATAACTTCTGTTCATGTTTGTAATGCAA
Organism: Chamaecyparis obtusa; assembly: GCA_027943335.1. Classification (NCBI taxonomy): domain Eukaryota; kingdom Viridiplantae; phylum Streptophyta; class Pinopsida; order Cupressales; family Cupressaceae; genus Chamaecyparis; species Chamaecyparis obtusa. Next base: position 43,528 of record BSBK01008843.1, read on the forward strand.
CTTCAAAAAAAAAAATCATAGTTTTGTGTTTGATGTTGTAGAAAGTGTTTGAAAACATTGGTAAGGTATAACTTAAACTCAAAATTTACATATTAGCAAGTTGTTAAAAGAAAAACTTTTTTTTTTTGTAGTTATGTTCATGCCCGAAAAATTTAGGCATCACACTTGGTATCGGAGCCCTGGTTTAAACACTAGGGTGACTTATGGGTCCAAAATAAATGTATAGATGTAGATAAAGAATAAAAGATTATTTTTGTGTGTTAAGAACCATATTTTTAAATATATATATTTGTGCTTATTTTTTATTAGAATCTGAAATCTACAAAAATATGCTTTCCATAAGCTAGCAAACAAACTTCAACTTTATTTCATAACATAGCTGAAAAAGAAAAAGTATGGACAGAACTTGGTCCCATAGAAACGACAGGAAAATAGACCTGATGTTCTTATAATAAATATAGAAATAAAATAATAATTTATAGCTCTGTTAAAACAGAAGTAACCTAGGTAAGATAGATCCGCTTCTCTTACAAAGAAAACTGACTAATATTTTAAAAGTATTTGAGCAACATAATTACACATTTGAGATTTAAAAGTCAATATTCAATAATTCTTTAATACAATAAAGCTTATTTGAATTCCTATTTTTATTAATAGCAAAATGGGAGCTCATGAAACATGGTTCAATGAGTTTGACCCATAATATTTTTGCAATTTAGCCTCTGTTATAGCCTCCAATGTAACCACAATGGATCTGCAATTGTAAAAATTTTATATCAAATAAAATTTCTGATTTGGTCTCCTTTGTAGCCTCCTGCACTAATGAAATGTGTTTATAATGGTCAAGATGTCTTGTATCAAACCCATACAATACAAATAGAGGAGAAATACAATATCAAATTGATTTATTTCAAAACACTTTAGATGTTTTGTTGGCTCCTAATTCCTCCATCATTCATTCTATGTGTCTTCTGAATAAATCAAGGCCTGCCTGCTATTACATAGTTCTTTAAAATAAAAAGACTCATAGATTGTGAAAGTCTCACATCCCAGGTAATATAATTCACATTTGTAAACTATCATTATATCATTTGTACCAAATAAGAAAACACATATGGCTTGTCGAACCATTTGCTGAAAAGGCTTTAAAATTTTTCAAGAAAATTATAGTCAGTAAAAAACCATGAGAGAAGGGTTGTGGGCATACGTTATTGCCTTTCTAGGCTTGATACACTCGTTGGGCCATGGGCATTTGATGTGGGCATGAAGGCAAATAGAAAAACCATAATCAACAACTAAGGAAGCTGTGACAATGAGTAGTTAACCAAGGCGCAACTATAACCCACAATGTTCCTCCTCTGCAAACTGATAAACATTTCACGGATCCCTTGAAAGCCCAAGGAGTTTTCGCAGCCCAATCCAGAACTTGAAGACAACGAAACTTGGGGGAATTTTAATTTTCCACAGTTAATTCAACCTCGCATGAAAATTAGGGTAGATGAGGATTGCTGGCATTACATAGTACCTGAACTTTAAAAATCAAAATAATTTATGACAGGAAAAGTCAAAACCACTTGTAATACATGCTACTTCTGTTGTTCATTTAATTTCACACCTTTTAAGATCTGATTTTGTACTAGAAAAAAAGACATCTTATTAGGGAAGACAAATCAAAGAATGAATGCATTTGAGCACGTTTAACCTTATTCCATAGCACAAAGTCATCTTCAACAGTAACAATGGCAGGTTGGAGGAAAATGCAATTGTTGACATCTGTGTCACGTACACCAATTTCCACAACCTTCATTAATATCTCTCAGTTGTCTCGGTGATTGGATGACATTGCTTTCCATCTACCTATTCTCTCGGCCCACTTCACACTCTGCCAAAATTGAAGTAGTTCAGTCGCACACGCTTTCGTGAGTGTGCACATTTTTGGCAGAGCTTAAAATCATTTAAAATGTATAGTGACGGTGGTGATGGGAGAATAAGCCTCTCCTCGAAGCTGCCTCCACTCACTATACTTCTTTGACTCTTTCTCTACCTTCAGACCTTCGCTCTCATCTACTTCTTTATTAAGAAAGTCGGCCTTGCAATGATGATTCTGTTGATTTATTATAGCTATATATATATATATATATATATATATATATATATATATATATATATATATATATATATATATATATATATATATATATATATATATATATATATATATATATATATATATATATATATATATATATATATATATATATATATATATATATATATATATATATATATATATATATATATATATATATATATATATATATATATATATATATAATATGTTTAGAGGGGATATATTTTATTTGTGATCTTAACGAATATATGAGGGGATATATTAGTCTATCTTAAATAGATAAACATGAGTATGGTTAATCACGATTATGAAGTGAACTATGGGTTATTTTAATGAATTAAATGTAGGTATTGAGAAATTGAATTAAAATTGATTCAGACTTCTTAATAAAATAAGGTGAATTATTTTTGGCCTCGCGGGGCATTGCCCCTCAACCCCGCCCTATATCACGACAGGGAACGCGCCAGGGGCGCTGCCCCTTGGACCCCACAAGGGGTGTTGCCCCTTGACCCCATCTTGGGGGCTCTACCCCCAAACCCCCGTTAATTAATTTAGGGGAGAAAATGCGCCGATAAAAGTTGGAAAATTTAACCTCGTAATTATTAATTTTTATTAACATGATTAATTTTGTGGCGATAAATGATTATTTGATCAAATAAATAAATAAATAAATAAAATTAAAATTATATGTTGAAAATTATGGATTATGTGGTTAATGAAATTGTAAAGTGTCAAATATAAAGTTTATTGGAAAATATATTATCATCCAATCAATTTTCACTATTATTTAATTTAATAATGTGTTGTATTAAGATAATGTAGATTAGAATTGTGTGAACATTTAAAATGAATGATTAACCTTTGAACAAGGTGGACTTATTAAGATCATCTCAACTTTAGAGAGTCGACACCATACTCAAACTAAATAATACATAAATAGATGTCACTGGATGTTGATTTAATCGATAAACTCAAATAGAGTATCCTTTTTGTGTAAATTATTAATCTTAATTAAATGAACTTTATAATCGAATACGTAACAATCTATAACTTGTTATGGTTCAGGTGGCATAATTCTATTGAAAATCTATGGGTTATTCTTAAGGTTGTTGAATTAATTAAGTTTGGGGATAGTAAATGAGCATTGTTGTATAATTTAAAAAAAAACAAAACTAACTATACAATTAAACCTATTACATTTGTAATGGAAATGAAAGATAAATCAATGTCTAAAACTATTAAGTACCTTTCCTCATTAATGTTAAAAGATTATCAACCAACATAAAGTATCAATCACAGGGGGGGTATGGTTGAAGGTATTAATTAAACCCTTGAATATTAAGAATTGCCATTAATTATAAAAATTCTAAGGTAAACCTTATAGGAAAATCGGAGGAAATCTTATATATCCTTCATTTAATTGGGGACTAGAGAGAACTTATCAGTTAACTTATTAAGAAAACACTAGATGGAAACCTTGCAAAAATATTATTGTGTTGTGTCCTCCTTTTTATGCTCAAGGTTTGATAATTTTAGTACACCAATTCAGTCGAAAACAATGCTATATGTCTTGAAATGAGTGATGATTTGCTTGTACCTAGTTTATTAAGAATTAAATGAGTTCATGCATACTAGTGTAGACATGTTATCTTTCCGAATTGGGAATTTGAATTATGTCCTTATTTCTTGAATACTGATCATTAGAATTGAGAATATGTTAATTAACTATGAAACTTATGCAAGTGAATCTTGTGTTTATGTAAAAAGTATTAATTGTGAATTCCTTTGACCATAAAAGATGGAATTATGTATATTCAAAAAGTTAATTAGAGATGTAAATGTTTGAGATGCTATATTTAGTTTGATGAAAGATGAAAATGATATCAAACATGATATTGGTGTTAGAAGAAATTTTTTTGAAAAATTTAAAGATGATAAAGATATGAATATTGTGAAAAGTTAGTAATGTAAATGTGTTATATAATCCCTTGTAAATGTGATTTCCCTATACAAGTGCTTGATTTGTGTTGCCTAGAGTGATGTGAAGGAGCATCACCCATGAGATAACTGTTTGTTATGGGTATGGGGGCACCATATCCACTATATGTTAACACTTGTGCGTATGTGTGTTACCTCACTAAGTTATAGCTTGTAGGGTAATTTGTGCTAGGGTAGTGTTACTACCAATCCCTTGGGTAGCACGTGAGGTGTATGTCGGGCAACATGAAGTGACCTTAGCTTCCACTACTCAAGTTTCTCGGGTAGCACGTATGGTGTATGTCTGGCAACATGAGGCGACATGAGCCTCAACTATTCGAGAGATGGAGCAAGAGACACTATCCTCTGGTTCCCCCACAAGGACTCAGTATGTGTAGGGGTGGTAGCAACCATAAATTTTCTTGGTTATTAGGGTATTGTGTACACATTATAGTGGTGCGAAGTGATGCCAGCTTCCACTAACCAAGGAATGTACTCACTACTTCCCCTTCTATGGACCCAAGTACGTGGTTCATATGTGTATATCCATTATCCCCACAGTTTGAGCATTGTACCAATATTCAATGTGAGACTCTTTTGGATAGATTGGACATTATTAATGATTCAAAGCTTCACATATATTCATTGTGGTCCAGCATGAGGTGGGAAGTGTATGCCCTGTTGTGATTATTCCATATTGCACATGTTCTGACATGTTGCATGAGGTACGATGCCACACCCCACTGATGTTTCGACACAATATTGGGTGATGATGTCGTGTTGATGATGGTAGTGAGCCGAGCTCAAGGACACGATGCCATGTACATAGGTACATGAAGGCATAGTATATGTATGTTATGTATTCCTACTTGATGTAGAGCAATTGGGAGATGCTTGCATGCTTGTAGAGGGGTGCGCATGGATGCTCAGTCATTGGATGTGGTAGGCATATGGGGGGTCCCTAGCCATGTATACCTTTGGCTATAGTGATGACCCTGGGGGTATCACTATTTGGAGTGTGTCCTATGTGTCCCATATCCGCAAGGAACACTACCGTATGATATATTACCAGCATATGCATTATTATTATTGTTTATGCCATGTGGTTAGAGACTATTGGGTCACCACATGAAGGGCTATTGTGACAACTAGATGATGTTCCCTCCTTCCTCATTGGTGACTATGTATGGTCACATAGTGATGTGTTGTGCCTTTTCATGATGATTTTTGTTTCTTGTGCGGACCAACAATTGTTCATTTTTGTTTTTGAAGGTTTAGCCACAATTTTTGGAAATTCATGATACAATGATTTATTGTTGCTAAAACTTTATTTATATTATTTATTGTTGAATTTGGTAACTTATTTTACTCTCGTTTATGACTTTGGTGGCTAATCTACTTTCCTTGGTGTTATTCGAATGTTGGTCCTATGTAGTAATGTGATTCCTCACCAAGGATGCAGGAGGTAGACTTGGTGAGTGTATACGAGGAAGCAGACATAGGGGACCCTTGAGTATGGGGGTATGTGAGGCTATTATGCAGCTAGTATCCACTACCGCCTTAGAGTGGTGACTATTCCTTGGAGGTTTTGTTATATGTATCATTGGATTATGGATTTCAGATTAGGAGTTAGATGAGATCATTGTGTATACCCGGAAGACTGGACTATGTCTGCTCCTGACCTCTTTGTTGTAATGTATACTTTTGGTGATGTGGACTATTGTTTTATTGTGTGGATTTGTAACTTCTCATGTTTAGAGAGATGTCATATAAAATTAAAGAAAGTGGCATGAATATTTGCATTTACAATACCATGTGTGGTGATTATGATGTCATTTGTGCTAATGAATGTTGGAAAGGAGAATTTTTGTAATATTAAACTATTCCTTGGGAAAAGGGCACAATTGTGAGAATGTTAGTGTCTGCAAGAATGTCTATGTGATTGATCTTTCTATTCTTGTCATACATCATTGTATGGTAGAGGTTTTTGTGAAATTTTTTGAAGAGTTAGTAGGAATTTCTGAAAACATGAGAGATGTTAATAAAATATAACAAAATTGTTATTAATTGTTACTATAAGGTTCGAGTACACCATCTACTCAGACATTAAAACATGTTTAAATTGTGATATTATGTACCTTTCTTGTGAAAATTGAAAGAGGACTAGAAAATGATTTTTTTTTATTTTTTATTTTTTTATTTTTTTACAGACAGTTGCCTCTAAGATGATTGCAAATAATTTTTGGCATAACACATGTGGTTATATTATTGTTTATGAAGAAAATGTATAGTTGTTTCTAGATGCTAACATGTAGGAAGTTAGTACCATGGATCAAGTTGATGACATGGAAATTGGTAGAAATACTACTTGAGGGTCTTAGTGCAGCCTTGCGACTTCCAGGAGTAAGTTGAGAACTAGGGGGGGAGGATGTAGGACCCCTCCATTCCCCTCATCTTGGTAAGAACACTCTGGTAAGAACTATTATTATTTTTTGCAAACTTTCCATAGATTTTATGCGAAGTTATTAGAGATCTTGACTATAGTTCATCAACTTAATTAGAATAGATTTCATCTTCAAACGAATTCATGGAATATGTTAATTTAAGACATAGTTTTGAAGTAATATTACCTTTAGTTAACTATTGTGGTATTAGAACATGAAGGTGTAGACCTGTGCTTACATGATAGAATTAATATTACTCTAAGATGCTTGGAAATTCCATCTGAAATTATAATAAGGGAGCTTATGTGGATTAGAATATTGCCCTAATGAAAAATAGAATGAGTCAAATTAACTAACATAGTTTTGAGACATTTTAAAATAAAGACAATCAATGATAATTAGCAAGTGAATAGTAAACCTAATAGAATCTTTAAGTTATTTGGCAACATTATATGTTATGATGCCTTAACTTAGGTATGGATGATGCACATGCATAGAAGGTTTGTAACGATCTCTAGAAGTGTAAAATTTATGTTAGAGAGATAGGTGCACGCAGCAAAATATAATTTAGGAAGGCTTCAAATAAAAGTATATTTCAATTTTGGTGATACATTTAGAACCTCAATGATGATAATGTTTACCAAGGTGGAACTAATTCCAAGAATAGTTATTGGGAGAAATTCAAGATGAATAATTATTGTTAAGATAGGAAATGATGTACAAATGAAACTCTTATTGCACTTTCATGTAATTATGGATTAAATAATTAATTCAATTTGTTCAAGTTTAATATTATAGAATTGGAACATCCTGACAAATTAGATTAGACAATTAATTGCTATGAACTAGAGGTGAAACTGCAACAAATGGTTAGGTTACTTAACCTTGAGTTAAAATGAGAAGTTTGAAATAGCATTGATAACTATTTTACCATAGTCCCTAGTATACCCTGAGGTAGGATTAATAATGAAGGGTTAATAAATATGTGACTTTAACTTTAGGTCATGATGTTTATTCAAAATTAAATCTTACTTTTGGGAATTGAGAAGATTATAATTTCTTGATAGAATAAGATTGGTTCAATAAAGAAAATAATGATGATTTCATAGGTTGGAATTATGGATTAATTGTAATTTGAAGCATTTTGAAATTTAGTATCATAAGAGAGAATAACTCATTACCTAACTTAAAAGTGTCTTGATAAAATAAAAGTTAAGTTTTTATTTTATTTTGATCATGCTCTGATTATTATGGGAATACTGATAATTACATTGAGTGTGTAGGACTAAAACCATGGAAAGGGGAAGTCAAGCTATTCTATATGTGCCTCCCATGACACCAAAATTTGTGTCCTAAAGGGGGACTAGGCCTATTGTGATGTGTCTTATTTTTTTTGTGAAGATAAAGGGGTTATGTGAATGTTTAATTTTATTATTTATTTGTTTAATTGCGGACCTTGCCAAGTAGGAAAGTGATGTGTTTTTGGAGTTGTCTATGACACTTGTAATGTGAATTTAGCTGCATTTTAAATTTACTTGGTATTAAGAAGTTGTCACCATCCAACTCTAGTACAAATTGGTCTTCCCCATACCTCTACCTTGGATAGGGCCCACATGGGAAGTCACATCTCCTTAAATCTTGAATTTCACTTTTAGGTTGGATTTTGAGGGGTCAAATTGACCCCCTAGGGAGTTGTTTTACACAAAAATAGAAGGCCCATGGGTTATACCTATGGGTAAGGGTCCTTTTTTAACCATAGGACACCCTAGAGCCACTTTGGGAAGCCCTCCAAAAGTGAGCTATTGTCAAATGGTGAAAATAAAAAACTCACATGTGAAACTTCACGAGTCAAAAAGTTTCCAACTCTCTTCCCCATTCACCTTTTGCAGTACCACCTTAGGAAAGTTGTAAGGTTTTGGGTAGGTCACCCAATGGGAAGCTGACAACTCTCCCAAGGGCATGGGAGAGTGTGAGAAGCCTATTTTAGTGACAAAACTTGGATGGTGTTGCGTTATCACCCACTCTCCATCTTTGGAGACAATCTAGGAGCTTGGAGAAAGTTAGAGAAGAAAAAGGGAAGACTCACTTCATCTATTTACCATAACTTCAGGTGAAGGTATGAGCACCTCAACCTCCATTAATGGAGTTTACACATTTTATGAGTTCATATGAGTAGGAAGGTATTTCAGTTGTATATGTGTGTTGTGAGTTGTTGTTATGCTTTATGTAAGTCCTTGAGTTCATTCATGAGAGTATTGTCTGGGCAAAGTGTTTTGAATCTCTTATGTTGTAGTGATAAATGTGTATGTTATGTGAGCTAGTGATGAAACATGGTTGTTTTTTTCTTGAAGTTCTTATTTCCTTCTTGTTGAATGGGTCTTAGTAGAACCTTGTCTGTGAAAGGCCATGTAAGAAAAGTTTTGTTGTAAATCCTTATGTGAACGCAAGAATGATGTATATGCTTGTTGTTTCATGAAGTAATGTGGTGTGTGTAATATTTGAGGGTTGTATGGGTGTTCCCTGTTGGCTTGTTTTCCCCTTTCTCGGGGGCTGGCTAGGACCTACGAGGTCTCATGATTCCATATGGTAGGGAGGAGAGTATTCCATGGATTGTTGTTTGTTTTTTTATATGCAGGTTTTTGGCTAAGTAGAGATATGCTTTTAGTTGCAGGAATCCTAAGTGTTGCAACCCTCTTGAAGAAAAGAGCAATGAGGTGTTTCCTAGTTTGTTTGTAGAAAAATATGCAAAGAAACTATTTGTTGTATTTAAAGTTATTTGACTATGTAATGTAATCTAATGATGTATCTCATTTGAGTATGAGTGTAAAATGATTTATGTGTAATATATGTTGATAACTTCTATTCATGTTTGTAATGCAACTTCAAAAAGAAAAAATTCATACTTTTGTGTTTGCTATTGTAGAAAGTGTTTGAAAACATTAGTAAGGTATAACTTAAACTCAAAATTTACATATTAGCAAGTTGTTAAAAGAAATTTTTTATTTTTTTTGGTAGCTGTGTTCATGCCCAAAAAATTTAGGCATGACATAAATAAATATGTACCGAACATACTTGAAATGTAACATGTAATATATGTAACTTTTGATAGCAGCAAAAGTTGTTGATGTGAAGTTGTAAGTAGTACCATATTGTAATCAGTAAACATTTTTATTACTTGTTTGGGCAGTGAGCTCATCTGGTAATCAGGTTTTGTATCTACAACTCCTAACAAGGTTGAGGCTTCTAACAAGCCCTATAGTCCCTTAACCAGGACTGATACACTATATGATTGTAATAGGCTCCTAATAGGGTCAACATCCTTAACTAGATATCTTTTGATTAGTGGATCTTTGTGGGTACCATCCCCACTAGGGTTTTCCCTTGGCCAGGGTTTCCTCGAGAACATATCATGTGTTATGAGTTCTTCACATTTACTGTTATGTATGCTATTTAGTTTCTTATGCTTTAAAGTAATCTGTTATATCCATAAGTGGGCAAAAGTAAAAGTTTATGAACTACTGATTCACCCCCTCCTCTTAGTATTTCCTATTTCTAACATAGGTTTCCTAACACATGCAAATTTAAGTCCTAGAAAACACATTAATTTCATCCAATATAATTTACTAAAAGATACATTAGAATTACCTTAAGAATTATCATAATTTTACAATTAGTTGGTAACAACAATAATTAAATTCTAATCTTAACTTCATTTACTAACATGCGTTAATTAAATAAATATAAACTAATTAACAATTAAGAATAACATTTATCCATTACCCTAATTATCCTTAAACACATTAATCCTAGACACATATAACCCTAATCTACTAACCCCTTAAAATTATATTTATTTAAATTATAATCTCTTCAAACACATGAAAACATATTACATTAATCATTGTTAAATTAAATAAATAAACTAATCTACACAAATTAATTACTAACTAAATCTATTTAACATTTTCTAACTAGCCTAAAACTACTACCTAACCTATTTCCCCATCCCATCACCTCTCTTTCTTCCCTTGGCCAACGTACCAAGAGGGAGGAGTGGCATGAGAAGAAGTCAAAGGGATACATAAAAGTAAGGGGGTCAAATTTCAAGGGAACAATGCATATTTGAAAGGAGACATAAGTTTGGGGCCCACCAAATACATTTAACCTTAAAAAAAATGAAAAATAAATTCAATTTTAAAATAAAGTTGAAGACCAATGCAGCAAGCAAGGTGTGTATTTAATGGAAGAAGGAAAATATGCATGGAAGAAGGGGCAAGCCAAGTGGGTGGCTCCTTACCAAAGGACAACTCCCCAAAACTCACACAAGGTAAGGAATTAACATTAATTTTCTCCTCTATTTTGTTTGAGACAAGTAGCATGTAAAGTGGGTAAGAAGGGAAAAGGGAAACATGGTTGTGGGACCCATAGTCCCCTCATGCATTATCATGCCTTTACCATTAATTAATTGGGTTAGTACTAACATGGGTTATTAGGTAGGGGTTTAGTTTACTAACAACATATTTAGTGGAGAATAATAGAAAGGAATATTATGTGTGGTAAATGGGAATTGAACTCTTCCCTTACATTTTCCAGAGAGCATTTTGGCTCTCTCTTAGTTTGAAGTTGTATATATATATTTTTCCTCTTCCTCATAACCATGTATTTCATTTTTGTAGTGCAATAGATATAAGATGTTTTTTGTAATCTATTGTGTGGATTGTTCATGAATATATTGATAATAGTTACTTATTATTTAATATTCCAATTTTGTGATTAGTCCATTGTTACCATGGTTTTATTGAATAATAATTAAGATGCAATACTAATTTTAATGTATATTTCTTTGTTCATTGCATTCAAATTCATGATCCTAGAGATGATAGTTGAAGAAAAACTTAGATAGTTCATTATTATAACATGACCTTTGTTCACAATGCATATAAACCAATTTTTTTTCAAGAAGTAGAGAGAGTATTAAACGTGAAGTTTATACAAGCAATACATTTGAAGACAAGATATGATTTGTATCCCAATAAAAACTTTAACTCATAACTTTCACAAAATAATTACATTTCTATTTACAATATTGAAGTCTACAACACTTGATCCATTTCATTACAAAATTTATCTTTAACATTAAACCATAATACAATAGGTGATAATACAATGGAGAGATCTCCAACACAATGACATCAAAACACCTTCCATGCTCCAAATCCATAATGGCTCCTTCATAAAGTATATCTAAAAATCTGCAAAAAATGTATATAAAAACTATCCATGGAGAGAGCTCACCTCCCATCCTAGGTCTCAATGAGACCGCCCCTGAGCTAGGAGAACCAATAACCAATGGGTGACATACAAAATATTCAAAAAAAATGAAACACAACAAAATACACCCATCCAAGGCTTGCATAATTGGATTCACCTTGAACACATAATAAGGGGTGAAGGTGGACATCCATGTAGAAGAATGCCAAATGAATACATACAATAACCATGCCTTTCAAAGGCTATAATCCACATAGATTTTTCCATACATTCTTCTCCTTATCTCCCCCAAATCAAGATCAATAACAATGGCATGCAAGGGCCCATACACCTTGCATTTTTTTCCCTCTTCTCTCCATGAGAAGAGACTCTACACTTTCATGGAGTCCAAATAACCCCTTCCCCCATACATGGCCACTTCTCCCTATCCAAGGGTGAGTAATGCCATTATACCCTTCACAAAATCCTTCATTTAAACAAAGATAAACATAATAAGCATGAAATAAAACCCAAAATCTCATTCCCTTACATCACAACAACACAAATACATAGATCACATATGCAAGAGAATGAAATACATACAAATATATTTGCAATAAAACAAAGAACTTCCATGGAAATGGAGACCAACCTTCATAATGTGTTATGGTAAACTGATGCTTGATAAGATCCCAATCCCTTTTTTATTCCTTCAATCCAAAAACCCTAATGTCTCTAAAAGTAGAGAGTGGGTGAACACCCACTAGCTCTACAAAGAGCCTCTAAAACAGGCTCCAAATCCTACCCACCCATAAATACTAAATTTAGAATTGACCCCTCAGTCCTTTGGCTTTTCCTTGTCCCCTATCATAAATGCTTGATTGGAAAGGAGTGTCGGTTTGGGTAAAAGGTCAAGACTCACTCCATTTCTGTAATGTGGGAAATGGGTCATAAAGAGGGTCACCAAGGCCACTAGGGGGTTCTAAATGTGTTATAAATATTCCAAATCCATAGCCCTATCACAAAGGTATTGGGATTTGGCTAAAATTGATCCTTAGGACCACCTTTTGGGCCTTTTGAAGTGACTAGAAGAGAATTAAATTTAAATAATCAAATTGGTGGAACTTTGCAAGTATCTCCAAACAAAGGTGGTTTAATTAGGTTCCTAATAAGTCAGTTAGGCTTAGGTTTACATTTCCAACCTTAGTAGACATGGCATTACATAAACACATAAAAACTATCAATTGACATTATAAAATAACATAATACAATATCGACATGTAACTAATTACACAATGAAAATACCTAATACATAAATACAATTTACAGTCACAAACTAAATCACTTAACAATGAGGTTTGAATATCTTCATTAGATTCAACCTTGGCTTTATAGTTTGCACATATGGTTGGTTACTGATTCTCTGATAATATCCATGGTAATTTTCTTGCACACTAAAATAAAATATCAATAGGTCAATAAAATCACATGTATATATATATAAATCAAATTGCATAATCAATAGACTAAACATTCTACATTTTTATTTAATAACATTTTTTTTCATTTATGCACCTAATAATCATAATTGATTGCATAATCAAAATAACATGACATATTCCTCTATTGTAATTAAAATAATCATCATAATGCATGTGTATACTCAAAACATCATAAACATCATCAATAAAGTATACTGAAGTAATCATCACATGACATAAATAATACTAATAATGTCTAGTCCATCAAATATGGTGTCCAAAAATATTGAATTATAATATATCAAAATAATTGTATCAGCTGAGCTATGATGGGTCGGGATGAGGTGTCATAGAACCTAGGAAGAAATGGTGCTACCCTATGGGATATGAAGTTAGTTCTGAAGTTCTTGTGATGCAAATAGAGCATGTACTAGCATATGAAATTGACACATATAAGGAGAGATGGGGAACTTATGAAGAAAAGTTAGAAAAAGTAAGAGAAGAGCATGATAAAGGAATAAGGAAAAGGAAGATAGAGAAGATGGTTGATGACATGGTAGAAAAGGTAGGAATAAAAAAGGAAGAACTAAAATAATTAAGGACTAAAATGACATAAGTATCTTCTAGCATGACAATTGAAACTCTTCCACCTTCAGAAGAAGAAAAGCTAGTAAGTACCACTTTTGATATAATTGATTTATCTATTACCCTTCAGAACATAGCATGTAAGAGGATTCACCTACATACACACCAAGAAGATCTACAAGATCAAATAGATCTAAAAATCCTAAGAAGAAAAAGGTTGAAGTGGAAGCAAAGAGAAAAGAGGATAAGGTGACTTAGAAGAAAGAAGGGAATGTAGAACAAAAGAAAATAGAGAACCTATGGAAACTGAACATTAAAATATTGTTAAAGAGGAAAATAAAAGATGGTAACTTGAAGAGTCTAAATAGATACTATGAAAGGTATGATTATTCTAATCAGTCAATAATAGAAGATATAGTGATTGAGAACTTGGTATCTTATAAAAAGAATTTACTGGAGATTGAAGCCAGTATACCAAAAGACTTATATAGCAAGCTAGAAATCATAAAACAATTAGCACATATTGAAGATGAGGCAATAAGAAACAAAGAAATTGAAGATATTTTTCTTTTATTTTTGGTACAGGAATGGGAGAAAATAATCAAAGAAATGAAACCCCTACTGATAACTAAATCCTAACTTGTGAAGATAATGGCTAGAAAGTATGATGAAGTCATTGAGGATACATAAAAGGTACTAGATCAGATACTGATGAGTGACATTCCTAAGAATGCTTCACCTCCTAAGGCTACCAAACCCACATCTATAGGAATGGGAGAAATCCTAAAAAAGATGAGGAGACCATGGAAGTGTGAGGTCCTGTCCCGACCCATCCTAGTTCGACTTTCATTTTGACATTTGATTCCTCGGGATGATACCTTGAGTATAGACATTTGATCTATTTTGGTTTATATATGCTATCATTTGGACCTTATGAGTTGTTTGTTATAGATTTTTATGATGATCACGGTAGTCGTACTCTTTATATATGCTCATTTTGATACCATGATTATCCATGATATATGAATTTGGAATTTATCATGTTATCTTCCAGTATTATGATCATTAATAGAATCATGGTTCTATGATAAGTTTAGGATTACATGTTTATGTGGAATATGTAATGTTTTATGATGCAGATATATATGTATGTATTTGTCTAGTTTAGATGTATTACTTATTTTTGAAATCACTATTGATGCAAGATTTTATAATGTACTGACATCGAGTTTGAGCATGCAGGGACATGGCCATGGTTGTAAGTTGGGGAAACAAGATAGCATCAAAGTGCAATCAATTGAAACCCAAGGTTGACTCTAGAAGAGTAAAACCTCATTGTATCGTGATTTCTTTCATAAACGTGATGACTATGTCTATATGGTTGACAATGTTTGATATATATATGTTTGTAAGTAAATTTATATCTTTGTGAAAAATGTTTAAATGTCTTTGCACACAAGGCATGCCACATGTGTTTCTGATGTCTATTATTGTGATGTGTCACTTGACACCTCAGTGATGTAGTGGCATGTTGAGTGGATTTTGGACCCCACCTTCTCCTTAGTTAGCCTTGAGAATTCCCAAGATAGGTAGGTGGTTTAGAGGACCAAGAATTCTTGAAAACAAAACTCCATTTTCGGATGCATTATTAATTGGGTTTTTTTAGGGGTTTTGTGGAGTCTTAGGTTGAGGTTTAGATTGAATTTTAGTGCCCCAAGGTTAGGACTTGGGTTGGGGGGCTCAATTCTTCTATTTTCTTCTTCCTAGGCCACTTATAGGTCTCTTCAATTGTGCCATTTTTGATATGCACGAAAATAGAAATGTTCCCTAAGTAATCTCTTATTTTCATATGTGGAAAGTCATACCAAACCTTAGAGAGGGGGAAAGTGTCATTTTGTTTTAGAACTAGAAACCTAATAGTTTTGGGAAGGGTGTGGAGAGAAGAATATTTTTAGGGAGAAAGACTTAGAAACATTGGAAACTAGTTCATTCTTGTTCATGCTAGTTGGGAGAGGAAGTAAGAGGAGATCTAGAGAGTCTTTGCCTACAAGATTTGGGAATAGTAAGCTTGGTGCCAAGGGAAGCTCATCTTGAACTCTCAATTCAGCCTTGTCTTTGAAGGAGGTTGGTGGTCTTCTAATCTTGTGTTTATCTGAACATGCTTGAAAGGATTGTATTATGTGATAAATTGTAATCTATTTTTGCTATGTGTAAACCTTTTATTGTTGTTTTCATTTTTGAGCTTTTGTTTCAATCTTGTTGTTTTCTTGAATTTGTTCATGTTATGGGTGTGCAAGTTCAGTCCTCATCCTTGGAAGGAAAGTAGGAGAACTTGGGGTGAAGGGCCTAAGTTGGGATTTCCTTTTGTGTGAGTGCATGGTTGTATGGGAAACCATGATAACCATCTTATGTTGTTTTGGGGGTCATAAGGGTGATTGGGGCCCATAAGGGTTGTTGTTTGCTTATGGATTTGAGCTGTTTGGGTTGGAAGGGCCTTGTGAAGGTAGGTATTACATGTTGCATATATTGTTATTATAAGTTTGGTGACTCCATAGGAAGATTCCACCTTCACCCATTATTTGGATTCTATGTAAGAATCCTTTGTGCAAGCTTGGGCAGGGAGTATTATGTGAAATGTTTTGTTCCAAATCTATGTTAAATGTTTATGTTTGTGTGGTGTGAGTGTATCTTGTCCTATAATTGTTTCCCCAAGCTTGGGGGTGGCCATGTAATAGCCTAGACTGGGAGGTGAGCCTCCATGTCCATGTGAAGAAGTTCTTATGTTTACAGGCCTTGGTTCATGGCTTAAAGGACTAGACCAGAACTGAAGGTTAAAGATTAAATTGGAAGTTCCTAAAGATGGTTTTCGAATGTCCTTGGTTGAGAAGTCATATTATTTATAATTGTTTAGTTCTCCATAAAGATACTGTAATATTAATAAAGATGAACTTTAGACTAGTTGGTTAATGGTTTTCCTATATTGAGTCAAATTATTGTTCATTTAAAATAAGTCCTAAATCTGTATCTATTAACAGAAGTTTAAATTCAATTCTCTGTTGTATAATTAAGTGGATTAGTTACACAACTGGGAGTGTTAATTTATTATTTATCTAGAAAATGATGAAGTTTGTATAGCAAAGAATTTGTTATTAAGTTCCTGTAGCAAAGAATTAGTTTTAAGTTCCTGTAGAAGAGTATTTCTATTTTTAGCTTTACTATGATTACCAGAAAATAATGAAATTCCTGTAGCAGAGAATTAGTTATTAAATTTGTATTTCCAAAATGTTTACCCAGTTTTAAATTTAAGGGACATAAATTTTTGGAACTATTTGCTTGTTACCTTTAATCAAGAATATCAAGTAAAGAACAAACTGTAGATGATTACAAAGACAAAATCAATATTGAATTGATGAATTAGAAGATCATTTTAGAATAATTATGGAGTGTGACAAATTGAAACTATAGCATAGAAGAGAAATTTGAAGCCTAAGTATATAAATTGTTCCATGTTCTATATGCATAAATTGTTGGAGAACTAAATCTGTTCTTATCAAAATCTATTGTGTACAATGTACTGTATGTTATTTTTTGAATCCATTAGTTTTCTGAATCATAAAAAAATATATGTATATATATATATATATATATATATATATATATATATATATATATATATAGAGAGAGAGAGAGAGAGAGAGAGAGTATAATACTGTATATATATGAATATATATAAATACAAACATTAGCTGTTAATTTATTCTAACTTCAATTGTTAGAACTCTATTCTACCTATATGTTTTAATCTGAAATTTAACTACTAGTTTGCATATATACATTTTATATATATTATATTATACATACAATTTTGTATAATATAAGATATATAAAAATATTCTATTCATAACAAAAAGAGCTTAATATATATTAACACTGTATCCCTGTTTTATAATCTGTAAAAAAAATTATAATAAAATAATAATATATTAAATACTATACAAGTTAATGTATAGTACATAATATATATATTATAATATGATACGATTTCTCTTTTAACAATAAATATAATATATAATACTATGTAATATATACTATATGATAAATATCAGATAGCATATATTACATAGTAATATACCTTGCAAATTTTTTTAACGCTTTGCTAGCATCAAACAAAAAAAAAAAAACTGATTTGTATTGTTTTGGGGTTTGAAAACCCTAAGGGCCATCGGCCTGATCCCGACTGAGCAGCAAGCACTACCATGTTTCAAGGTCATGGTAGTTCCTTGGCACTGTCGTGGCCTTGAGCCATGGAAGTCCCTACCATGACTGCTGTAATGGCAGAGACCAAGGTCTCTGCCATGCCAATGGTCACGGCAGAGACTGTTGCCGCCGCTTCGCTT
This sequence comes from Chamaecyparis obtusa, assembly GCA_027943335.1. Classification (NCBI taxonomy): domain Eukaryota; kingdom Viridiplantae; phylum Streptophyta; class Pinopsida; order Cupressales; family Cupressaceae; genus Chamaecyparis; species Chamaecyparis obtusa. Next base: position 61,793 of record BSBK01008843.1, read on the forward strand.
GAACCAGAGGTCGGTCCTCTTTAAAAATCCTTCAAAAAAATTATTAAAATGTGAACTATGTTATAGTATAATGCTAAATTAAATTCGAACGCCCAGTTCATAATAAAAATCGTAATGCAATTCTATATTAATAATAAAATGCCCAACATTATAAAAAAAATGAGTCGATGCCTCTTTTTAAATGATAACTATTACTTTTTCATTCAGTCTATATACCAGACTTTAAACATTAACTAAAACCACTCAGAATGTTATTAGAGCAGCTTCATCATTTCTTGGCATGCTTGCATATGTACATTTGATGGATCTATAGGGTGTATAAAAAAAGTATTAACAAACTGTGGGATTACTTTTGCTAGATCTAGCTTTTACCCAGCATCTACTTTTCAAAATCTAATTGACACATAACAAAAAAAAAAATAACAGCAGATGATGATCTACCCATTTAACAGGAAGAGATTCTCTTATGGATTAAGAGATCTCTTGTTGAAGATGATCAGCATAACCCTTCTCTTCTCTTCCTCTTCAGACCAACACAATAAAGAAACATAATGAGAGATTTTAGGGTTTGTAGGAGTTTTATTATGCCCCAAACCCTAATTACAAATTATGGTTTAGAGGGCCCATTCATTATTATTTTATTTGTTTTAATTAGTTATGTTTTCTCCTGTGTTTATTTATTTATTAAATGAGTTGTGTCTATGATTTCATTTTGTTGGTAAAAAAATTGGAATTGTTGAAATGCTATCTTATTCTCATTTTGTTATTGATTCTATTGAGACGTTATTATATTTTCATTTTTGTAAATGAAAATCGAATTACTTGAAATGTTATTATATTTTCATTTTGTTAGTCAAAATTGGATTTGTTGAAAAGTTATTATATTTTCATTCAGATAGTGATTTTATTTTATTTTTTATATAGGGGAAATATTTTAGATATTGGTAAGCTTTTTATATTAGTAGTATTTGAGTTAACATATATGTTTAATTTTACCTTTGTTATGACTCATTGTTAATAATAATTGAATTAAGTTATAGATCTATTTATTAGCATCTTTTAACTTATTGTACATAAAATTTATATGAACAAATTTAAGGAATGACATTTAAATGTTTTAATTAACATTATTAACCAGGAAACTTAGTTTATATGAGGATTAGCTAGGTTAATTATTGATTTGTTATAATCCTGATAAATTTTTATTTAACAATTTAAATCACTCCCCCTTGAGTATTCATTGGGATGGACCGTCTTAACCTTGTATTTCACTAAACTAGAGGGACATGATAATTCCTTTATAACTTCTTTAACCTTCCTCATCGCCTAATGACTTCCACCATGTAGGGGATGGAGGCAAGCTAGTACTTGCCTCATAACCCCTTATGTGTTGTTGGGTGACTTGCCCAAGCAAGCTACGATTCCTAAGCTCCACGTTGAAGGGCTTTGGTGTAAAATTGTTGAGATGAATGTTTTAGTTTGTCTTAGAAAAAAATTAATTTAGTTGTGTTTTTTCTCGATTATTTTGGGCATTACATTTTGGTATCAGAGCACAATTTCTACTCTAGGAACCTTTAGACCTATTACATTTTCCAAACTTACCATTGTTTTTTCCTAAGTGTAGGATACCTCCACTCACGTGTAGTGGTCGCCAACATGGGCGGATGCCCAGAGGCAGATATGTGGTAGTAGGGGGTGATGAGCGAGCAGCCGAGGAGCTAGGTGACAAGCGGCGCCCTCCACCTTCACCACCACCTAACCCCATTCAGGATATTCTTAATGCCTTGTAGAATTTAGCCGGCATTATCATGGATAGATTACCTCTAGGAGGCTAGTAGACCGGACACTGGGAGCGGAGTAGGAGTCCCCCTCCTAGACAAGTAGTAGAGCAGGCAGTTCATGAGGGTGAGTCAGTGCACATGCTAGAGCCACCACCAATGGTAGTGCCAAGAGCACCTCATGATACAGGGGACATGATCAGAGATCTTGTCAGATTACAGCCACCACCCTTTTTAGGATCCATGGCTAGGACAGAGGTAGAGGCTTGGCTTTTAAGCCTCGAGAATTTCTTTGGGTTGCATCCTTATGAGAGCAACCTTAAGGCATGCTTTGCAGTACACATGTTGAGAGGGAATGCTTCTAAGTAGTGGAAGCAAGAGGAGGTTAAGTGCCACCTTACCATGGACACCCTCACATGGGAGATCTTCTTGGAGAGATTTTGAGCTTGTTATATGTCAAAGCATTTTAAACAACATCGCATTGATGAGTTTCATGACCTACAGCAGAGAGGCATGTCAGTAGCCTAGTATGAGAACAAGTTTCTTGAGCTCCTTCCTTATGTGGACTACATGAAGGACAAGAAGCTCCAGGTCAACCGCTTTATCAAGGGGTTGAAGTATGCTATAGCTGACAGAGTGTAGTTGGTACCTATAGGAGATCTATGTGATATAGTGGAGAGAGCCATGGTAGCCGAGGAGATCCATAGCAGATCTCATGATGCCTGAGACCGGTCACAGAACTAGAATGCCATATCTCAGTCTTCTGGTTTCTAGAAGTCCCATTGGAAGGGAAACTACAAGAACTCATCAAGATCATCTAGGGTACCTCAGTAGCAGCAGCAGTAGCCACAATAGTCTCAATAGAATCAGAGATAGAGACCTTCTCAAGGACAACAGGGCTCTAAGCCCAAGTAGTGGCACTCATAGGGACCTCGACAAGATTAGAGAGGATAGTCCCAGGCTTCTAGAGGAGGATTTAGTGGTTCCAATACTACAAGAGGACAACAATAGTCTAGGCCTTAGGGTATACAACTATAGGCTAGAGGACCATGCTACACATGTGGTGCCATGGGGCACATAGCTAGGGATTGTCATACAAGCCATTCAGCCATTAGTCAGAGTGCAGTCGCTTCCGATCCTACTATAGGAGACATGGGTAGAGCACATAGAGTTTTTGCGATGGTTGATAACTACCAGGCTGAGCACCAGGCCACAATCATCGAGGCTGCAGGCACAATCAAAGGTAGTAGTGTTTCTATCCCTTTTGATTTTGGAGCCACCAACTCCTTTATTTCACCTTTAATAGTAGAGCATTGTGGGCTAGTGGCAGCTAGATAGGATGTTAGTTAGGAGGTTGAGTTAGCCTCAGGTGCTAGGGTATTTGTTAGTTCCATGGTGAGGGGTTTCTAGTTGTAGATTAGAGACTTTACCACCTTAGTTGACCTTCATGTCACACCACTTGGATCATATGATGTTGTTCTTAGTATGGATTGTCTCTATTCCCATAGAGCCAAGGTGGACTATAGATAGAAGATAGTAGAGTGTTTAGATGATGAGGGGGTGACCTTAGTTATTACAGGAGTTCAGAGACCAGTATCCCTTCATATGATTTCTGCTATGTAGCTTAAGCAGTGCATGCAGAAGGGATGTTAGTTATATGCTATCACCATCAATGATAGAGAGGAGGAGGTGGAGAAGGAGACTTCTCTTGATGACCACCCTATCTTTTAGGAGTTTGCAGACATATTTCCATCACAATTACTTGGTATGCCACCACCTGGAGCAGTGGACCTTCATATTGATCTTGTGCTTGGAGCAGAGCCTGTTTCTAGAGCACCCTATAGGATGTCCACACATGAGCTCAATGAGCTCAAGATTCAGCTAGAGGAGCTCTTGGAGAAAGGGCACATTTTTCCTAGTGTATCTCCATGGGGTGCACCCATCACCTTCATTAAGAAGAAGGATGGATCTCTTAGGTTGTACATGGATTACCAATAGTTGAACAAGGTGACCATCAAGAATTAGTATCACCTTCCTAGGATTGATGACTTATTTGATCAGCTTCAGGGAGCCCGAGTGTTCTTGAAGATAGACTTGAAGTCAAGATATCACTAGTTGAGGATCATGGATAGGGACATCCACAAGAGAACTTTCCACACATGATATGGGCACTATGAGTTCATGGTGGTACCCTTTGGACTCATGAATGCTCTAGCCATATTCATGAGTCTCATGAATGGAGTATTTCATTCATTTCTAGATAGATTTGTGGTGATATTCCTGGATGATATATTGATTTACTCATGAGATGAGCACGAGCATGAGGAGCATTTGAGACAGGTCTTGCAGTGCTTGAGAGACAATCAGTTATACGACAGCTTTCCAAAGTGTGCATTCTTCAAGATAGAGGTTCATTACTTAGGCCATGTGATATTAGGAGATGGGATCTCAGTTGACCTATCTAATATTAGGTGATTATGGATTGGTCAGCACCACTAGTGTGATAGAGGTCAGGAGCTTCATGGGCCTTGCAGGCTATACAGATGATTTGTTGAGGGTTTCTCTAGAGTGGCCCATCCCATCACTTCCCTTCAAAGGAAAGGGAAGAATTTTGAGTGGACAGAGAGGCATGAGAGAGATTTTTAGGAGCTCAAGAGAGCACTTACCAGTGCACCTATACTTGTGATACCTGATCTTCAGTAGATTTTATGGTATGCACAAATGCATCTTTAGATGGGATTGGGGTTGTACTGATGCAAGATGGTTGGGTTATTTCCTATGAGTCTAGAAAGCTCAAGATTCATGAGCTTAATTATCCCACCCACAACCTTGAACTAGCAGTAGTCGTGCATGCTTTGATGAGATGGCGACATTTCTTATTGGGCCATAGATTCAAGCTTCATTTAGATCACCAGAGTCTCTAGTATATATTCACACAACTGAACCTCAATGCTAGACAGAGGAGATGGATGGAGTTCCTATGTGAGTATGACTTTGACATTCACTACACCAAGGGTAAGGAGAATGTGGTAGCAGATGCCTTGAGTAGGAGATGTGATGAGCTCTCAGCTATGACTACTAGTATAGACTTGAGAGGGCACATACTACAACATTTACAGGAGGATGCCATCTATTCAGAGATTAGATAGATGGTATAGGATCAAAGACCCCTAGAGGGGAAGTTCACAGATTTTTGAGTCCAATGGCCTTCTTCACCATAGAGGATGTATATATGTACCTTCTTCCAAAGGGTTTCATGATTTCATTATTCTCGAGGCTCATAGAGCCCCTTATGCAGTGTACCCTAGAGTCAAGAAGTTACATGCAAATTTGAGATAGCTATATCATTGGCTAGGTTTGACGACTCACATTACAGAGATAGTGGCTAGATGTTTAGAGTGTCAACGGGTTAAGGTAGAGCACTGTCATCCAAGGGGACTTCTGCAGTCTCATGAGATACCAAAGTGGAAGTGGGACATTATATCTATGGATTTTATAGTTGGTCTTCCTATGTCATCTCATCGCCATGATGCCATTACGGTGATGGTGGATAGGATGACTAAGGTAGCCCACTTCTCACCCATACGTACCACTTTTATAGCACCTGCAATGGCACAAGTATTTTTGAGGGATATTGTTAGACTACATGGCATTCCTCACATGATCATATTAGATAGGGACTCACTATTTACTTCTTCTTTCTGGAGAGAGCTTTAGACCACTTTGGGCACTAGGCTCAATTTCAGCACATCATACCACCCAGAGATAGATGGTCAGATAGAGAGGGTTAATCAGGTGTTAGAGGACATGCTACACATGTATGTGATGGATCATCAGGCTAGGTCCAAATTTGGTCAGAGAGATGAAGAAATAGGTAGATCTGATCAGACAACATCTTAGAGAGGCCCAGGATCGACAGAAGAAGTATGCAGATGTTGGCAGGGTTGATAGAGAGTATATGATAGGTGACAGAGTCTTTTTGAGAGTACGGTTACATAAGAGACCAATCCATTTTGGAAAGGGTTCTAAGTTGGCCCCTCACTTTGTCAGACCTTTTGAGATTTTGGAGAGGATAGACCTAGTAGCATACCATTTAGCTTTGCCACCTAGCCTATCGTGCATCCATGATGTCTTTCATGTGTCTGTTTTGAGGAAGTATATATATGATGAGTCTCATATTATTGATTGGTATACTTTATAGGTGGAGTTGGATGGATAGCTGGCTTTGGAGCCAATAAGTATTCTGGTTCATAGGACCCTGGCCCTTCGAGGTCGAGAGCTGGACCAAGTTAGGGTCCGGTGGGATTGCTACAATGAGGTCACAAGCTTCATGGGAGGACACAACACAGATGAGAGATCAGTACCCCCATCTTTTTGATGAATTCTAGGAGGAAGTTCATGCCTAGGGGGGAGGATGTGAGGTCTTGTCTCGACCCATCTTAGTTTGACTTTCATTTTGACATTTGATTCCTCAGGATGATACCTTGAGTATAGACATTTGATCTATTTTAGTTTATATATGCTATCATTTGGACCTTATGATTTGTTTTTTATAGATTTTTATGATGATCGTGGTAGTCATAGTCTTTATATATGCTCATTTTGATACCATGATTATCCATGATATATGAATTTGGCATTTGTCATGTTATCTTTATGTATTATGATCATTGATGGAACCATGGTTCTATAATAAGTTTAGGATTACTTGTTTATGTGGAATATGTAATGTTTTATAATGAAGATATATATGTATGTATTTGTCTAGTTTAGATGTTATTACTTAGTTTTGAAATGATTATTGATGCAACATTTTATAATGTACTTACATCGAGTTTGAGCATGCAGGGACATGGCCATGGTTGTAAGTCAGGGAAACAAGATAGGATCAAAGTGCAATCATTTGAACGCCAAGGTCAACTCTAGAAGAGTATGACCTCATCATATCATGATTTCTTTCATAAACGTGATGACTATGTGTATATGGTTGACAATGTTTGATATATATATGTTTGTAAGTAAATTTCTATCTTTGTGAAAAATGTTTAAATGTCTTTGCACACAAGGCATGCCACATGTGTTTATGATGTGTATTATTGTGATGTGTCACTTGACACCTTAGTGATGTAGTGGCATGTTGAGTGGATTTTGGACCCCACCTTCTCCTTAGTTAGCCTTGAGAATTCCCAAGATAGGTAGGTGGTTTAGAGGACCTAGAATTTTTGAAAACAAAACTCCATTTTCGGATGCATTATTAATTTGGTTTTTTGAGGGGTTTTATGGAGTCCTAGGTTGATTTTTAGATTGAATTTTAGTTCCCCAAGGTTAGGACTTGGGTTGGGGGGCTCAATTCTTCTATTTTCTTCTTCCTAGGCCACTTATAGGTCTCTTCAATTGTGCCATTTTTTATATGCACGAAAATGGAAATGTTCCCTAAGTAATCTCTTATTTTCATATGTGGAAAGTCATCCCAAACCTTAGAGAGGGGGCAAGTGTCATTTTGTTTTAGATCTAGAAACTTAATAGTTTTGGGAAGGGTGTGGAGAGAAGAATATTTTTAGGGAGAAAGACTTGGAAACATTGGAGACTAGTTCATTCTTGTTCATGCTAGTTGGGAGAGGAAGTAAGAGGAGATCTAGAGAGTCTTTGCCTAGAAGATTTGGGAATAGAAAGCTTGGTGCCAAGGGAAGCTCATCTTCAACTTTCAATTCAACCTTGTCTTTGAAGGAGGTTGGTGGTCTTCTAATCTTGTGTTTATCTAAACATGCTTGAAAGGATTGTATTATGTGAAAAATTGTAATCTATTTTTTCTATGTGTTGTTTTCATTTTGAGCTTTTGTTTCAATCTTGTTGTCTTCTTAAATTTGTTCATGTTATGGGTGTGCAAGTTTAGTCCTCATCCTTGGGAGGAAAGTAGGAGAACTTGGGGTGAAGGGCCTAAGTTGGGATTTCCTTTTGTATGAATGCATGGTTGTATGGGCAACCATGATAACCATCTTATGTTGTTTTGGGGGTCATAGGGTGATTAGGGCCCATCAGGGTTGTTGTTTGCTCATGGATTTGAGTTGTTTGGGTTGGAAGGGCCTTGTGAAGGTAGGTATTACATGTTTCATATGTTGTTATTACAATTATGGTGACTCCATAGGAAGATTCCACCTTCAGCCATTATTTGGATTCTATGTAAGAATCCTTTGTGCAAGCCTGGGCAGCGAGGTTTATGTGAAATTATTTGTTCCAAATCTATGTTAAATGTTTATGTTTGTGTGGTGTGAGTGTATCCTATCCTATACTTGTTTCCCCAAGCTCAGCGGTGGCCATGTAATGGCCTAGGCTGGGAGGTGAGCTTCCATGGCCATGTGAAGAAGGTCTTATGTTTACAGGTCTTGGTTCATGGCTTAAAGGAGCAGACCAAAACTGAAGGATAAAGATT
>BSBK01008843.1:72500-107500 GCA_027943335.1 Chamaecyparis obtusa
ATGATAACTATTAGTTTTTCAATCAGTCTGTATACCAGACTTTAAACATTAGCTAAAATCACTCAGAATGTTATTAGAGTAGCTTCACCATTTCTTGGCATGTGTGCATACCTACATTTGATGGATCTATAGGGTGTATAAAAAAAGTATTAACAAACTGTGGGATTACTTTTGCTAGACTCTAGCTTTTACCCAACAGCTACTTTTCAAAATCTAACTGACACATAACAAAAAAAAAATTAACAGCAGATGATGATCTACCCATTTAACAGGAAGAGATTCTCTTATGGATTAAGAGATCTCTTGCTGAAGATGATCAGCATAACCCTTCTCTTCTCTTCTTCTTCAGACCGTCACAACAAAGAAACATAATGAGAAATTTTAGGGTTTGTAGGAGTTTTATTAGGCCCCAAACCCTAATTATGAATTAGGGTTTAGAGGGCCCATTCATTATTATTTTATTTGTTTTAAGTAGTTATGTTATCTCTTGTGTGTTTATTTATTTATTAAATGAAGGTTGTGTCCGTGATTTCATTTTGTTAGTAAAAAAATTGGAATGGTTGAAATGTTATCTTATTCTCATTTTTTTATTGATTGTGTTGAGATGTTATTATATTTTCATTTCTGTAAATGAAAATCGAATTAGTTGAAATGTTATTATATTTTCATTCAGATAGTGATTTTTTTATTTTTTTTATATAGGAGAAACATTTTAGATATTCGTAAGCTTTTTATGTTAGTAGTATTTGAGTTAACATATATGTTTAATTTTACCTTTGTTATGACTTATCGTTAATAATAATTAAATTAAGTTATAGATCTATTTATTAGCAACTTTTAACTTATTTTGCATAAAATTTATAGGAACAAATTTAAGGAATGACATTTCAATGTTTTAATTAACATTATTAACCAGGATACTTAGTTTATATGAGGATTAGCTAGGTTGATTATTGATTTGTTATAATCCTGATAAATTTTCCTTTAACAATTTAAATCACTCCCCCTTGAATATTCATCAGGATAGACCATCTTAACCTTGTATTTCACTAAACCAGAGGGAGATGATAATTCCTTTATAACTTCTTTAACCTTCCTCGTTGCCTAATGACTTCCACCATGTAGGGGATGGAGGCAAGCCAATGCTTGCCTCATAACCCCTTATGTGTCGTTGGGTGACTTGCCCAAGTGAGCTATGATTCCTAAGCTCCGCATTGAAGGGCTTTGGTGTAACCTTGTTGACCTACGTGAATGTTTTAGTTTGTCTTAGAAAAAAAAAATTTAGTTGTGTTTTTGCCCAGTTATTTTGGGCATTATAGGAAGAAAGTGAAATAAATGTTGACAAGCAACCAAACTTATTTGTTATTGGGGTGCCTATGACCCTTAACACTTCACTGGATGAGAGTGATCTGTTTCAAGGAAACTTAGATAGTGTTATGACATAAGAAGAAGAAGGACAAAGAGAGGAAGGAAAAAAGAATAAATATAGGAAGAGAAAGGATAGCAAAAGGAAGGATAGAAAAAGGAAGAATAGAGAAAAGAGATAGGGATAGACAAAGAAGAAGAGGTAAGAGTTGGGATCAAACAAGAACCTGATACTTCCACCACTTTATTTTTGGCAAGTATGGATAAGCCTGTGAGCACTAATGTAGAGAATATGGATGAGGATGAATTGATGAGATTATCCTTCATGGCATTTTCTAAGGCAAAAGAGAGGTTAGAACAAAAGGGAGATAAAAAGGTTAAGGTGATTGCTATGGCAGTAGATACGTTGAATAAAATACTCCCTACACCTATTGTATTTCAAGGAAAGGATGATGCTGAGAACCTTATCATGGAATTAGACAACTTTGATAATCACTACGAGTCTCTAATGAAGATCGTAGAAGAGAAGATTGAGAAGAGATACCTAGAGAAGAAGTTGAAGGAAGAATGTTAGTCTATTTAATGGGACTTGGGTATTCTGAAGGCAACTACATCAAAGGCTAAAGGTTGTGTTGCATAAGGAAGAAAATTTTATAGTTATTGCATCAATCCTATCAGACGCATCAAGGACATTGAGGACATAATAGCTAAGTAAAAGGCTATATTGGATAATATTATGGATAGTTCTGAGACCTCCTCACAAATTGTATTCAAGATGGACAAGCAGACATCAAAAATGTTGGATAAGGTGAATGTCTTGGATATAAAGAAAGGGAGAGTAATCAAAATATTTGGTTTTATGAAGAGTTTAATCACTCCTAAGCTATCAATTCTTGAAGCACATCTTACTAAGATGGAAAAGATTGGTGATTCAATGACCAACTCTATACTAGTAGAGACTCCATCCCATGCATTGAATGGCCTGATTCATGCCAGTGGACTATTGATTAAGTCATGGATTGATGAAGTGAATAGCTTGGAATATTCCTTCCAAGATATTCTGAAACTAGTGAGTAAGTACTAAGTCCTACACTTTTAAAATTTTGAAGTTTTGTGTGCACCTTTTCCATTGATGTCAAAGGGAGAGAAGAAGAGAAAAATGAGAAGAAGAGATAAGAAGAGATAATAAGAAAAATAAAATTGTAAATAAAAAAAGAAGAAGAATATGTATATGTATATAGAAAAGAAAAGAAGGAAGAGTACAATTAGTATTTTGGACAGTTAGTCATTTTTTGCTAAGTGTTGCCATCAATGCCAAAGGGAGAGATTGATGGCAAGTCCCATCATGAGAGAACTAAGAATCAATTAAGGGTTTTCATATATGGAAACACTTTTTTTATGGTGATCACATGAAGTAACTATGAGTGTTGGAGACACAGTCATGAAAATGACTAAGTATGGAATCAGATTTATAGAGTACTACAGAAATATTTTACACAACGAAGACAATATATGTTATATGATGGCTTGTGAACTTAAAGGAATACATTTTGGCATATGTATCACCTTTAGTTAAGATCACATGTGTTTTTGTACTGACATCAGTAAGTTATGATAATATGAAGGCATGCGAAGATAGAGGAATAGTGAAACAAGGCACATGAACAATCGTGATGATTAAGGGAATGTAAGATGCAATGGTAATGTGCTAAATTAGATGAAGATCATATATTGCTAAAAATTTGGTAATACAAGATCACTAAATTATTATTTATTATTTGCATTATTTATTATTATATTTTGTATTGTCTTTGGAAGCTAACTAGATGACATAATACATATAAAGGAAGAGTTTTTTGTGAAAGTGATATGAATAATAAGATATGGATGTGAGATTATGATATTAGTGATGGTTTATAGAAGATGTGAGATTAGAGATTGATAGAGGCTATTGAGAACTATAACTCAAACTATCAAAGCATAGAAGATGTTATTAGGAATAACAGTCCACAATACAACTGAAAGTGGGGGTGAATCAGTTGTATGATAGATTATTAAACTTAAAAATTTAAGCAATGGCAATATCAGATCCAATGAACACAATGAATTCCAACACAATAACACAATATTTTGGTGTCGGGGAAACCCTATTAAAGGTTAAAACCCCGGTGGGAATTAGCATCCACAAATGATGTACTAAGAGTATAGTTATCCTTGTTAGAAAATATAGCTCTATTAGGAGTTTATTGAAACATTATAGTACATAGTCCTTGTTAAAGGATAGACCCTATTAGGATTTAAGAAGAAAAGGGAGGGCTCACAGCCCAAAGAAGGTTAATTCCACCTTCAAAACTCACTATTTGCAACACAAGTGTATATGAAGAAATACACAATCATTTTGAACTGTTCGATAAAAACTATCTTTGCTTGATTAGTTCCAATGAAGTCCACCAGAAAACCTCTACTCTACATATATAAGACACAAGCTCACAACTTTCACAACCTATCTATATCATCTTCATCTCATCCATATATTTTCCAAAGAAAAGACCTTTCATTTATACCTTACTACAGTTCTCATGAATAGGTCAGCGCGTAAGGCTTTCCTAATTACAAACAATTACATAAACCCTTGCTAAGATACACACAGTATCTAGAACAAGTATACAATGACTACATTACAAAAATTAAGGACTGACATCCTTAACTCAAGTTTTCCATCCATCATACACACTACATCTCCATACTCGGATTCCAAATAGATCACCTTCTAGAACACACACCACAGTTGATGTCATCCTACCTTTCATACCTTGTGCAGTTCATAGAAAATTCTTCAATACTCTTTCTTTTAGCTCTTAAGTTTGTATACACTAATTCCATATCACTTGTAAGCTATACACAAAATACAGTGACTAACTCTATCATTTCTCACTGTCACAATCAATGACTAGTCTTCACCAAAACATCTGTAACTCATCCAATATAAAACATTACATGTTTCAATCTTGGATATAAGACCACAACAACCTCCTGAACTCGCATCTATCCTCATAACATCTAAAACATCTATATAGTGTTCATACACTATGATAACTAGTTTGATCTCCTCGTAGAAATATATGTTGACATTAGTGACAAAACATAAATGACAATAGTATGAGTGCCCATTCAATAACATAGTGATTAAACATATTAAATGTCTCAATCACTTCCCCACTCATTAGCAATATCCAACAATCTCCCCCTTTGGCATTCATGTCAACATATGGGAAAATACATCATCCCAAAGTTATATCTATAGACAAGGCTTTTGAGGATACCTATTTTGAAAGCTTCAAACCAAACAAATATTTAGATTTTAATCTAGCATGAAATCAATCCAAAACAAAGAAACTTTAAGCTAAGCCACCTCAGATAGAGCCTAAACAGGTGTACCCAAGCACTATTTGATTTGCTCTTGCTTAGGGGATGTGGGTGTGCTTTCTAAGCACTTGGAGCATACTCTAATGCATACTAGGATGGATTGAGATTCATGAAAACCCCAAAAATGACACAATATTGGGTAGAACACCCAAAATTGCCCCTAAGGCTTCAAGAACTCAAATATGATGCTTGCTATGGAGATTTGAGCTACATGATGCTTATGCTAAGATTATTATTAACCAAATAGAGATGTGATATGGATGCTATGCTATGCAAAACAATGAAATAAACTATGTTAATCCATTATTACTAAGCTATGATGTGTTAAAAAGCTTGAAGAAAATAATGAAATATAATAGTTAGTTGATTTTAAGCTATGATCTAACATGAAAATGACATTATAAGATTACTATTACTTGAAAATTAAAAAAAGTGGATGATTGCTCTTAGAAATGAGGGTATTTATAGGATTTCCTAAGGCGGAATGAGTGGCTAGGATCAAAATCCTTAAGAGAGGCCAAGATTCATTCAAAGGGGAGCACATGGATTGTGCTAGTTCAAGGCCACCTCCTTGTGACAAGTGTCATAAGGGCATTGGATTGAAAGATGGGAGGGATGTGCACAATTTGGGAAATGTGCCTAAGGTCAAAGGGTGTAAAAAAGGGGTGAGGGGTTTCTTAAATGCATCATAAATGCACGTAAGAGGGATAAGGAGGCTTTAAATGCATTTAATGCATGTAAGAGAAGTTTCTAAAAGTTTGTTGACTTTGGGTTAAGCTTAGGAGTTGGCTAACCTTGGTTAGGGAATGTGACAAGATTAGGGGGGGTGATTATGATTAGGATTAGGGGGACAAGAATAAAGACTTTCTAGAAGAGTCTAGAACTTCCTTAGGATAAATATGGATTTTTAGGAAATAGATAAAGATTTATTTATTTTCATGGTTTAGGTTTTGAGAATATTTATTAAAATGAATTTAATAAACATGAGGATTAAATATTTAATCTTAATTAAATATTTTGAGTTTGGATTAGGGTTAGGAAATGATGGGATTAGCCTTTAATCAAATTTAAAGAAGGATTAGAAGATTCTGGAAGAGGTTAGTGGTCTTAAGGAAATTGGCCAAGTTTTGGGCAAAAAATAAATAAATTATTTATTTTGGAATTTTTTTGTCAATTTATTAATTAAATAATTAATAAATAAGGAAATAATGTTTAAATAAGATTTAAACATTTTTGGGAGGGATTCCTTAATTAAATATTTTTAATTAAGATAAAGAGATTTAGTGATATAAAAATAAATTAATTAATTAATTAAATAATTAATTAATAAATGATGATGTCATCAGGGATTTTTCAGAAAATAAAAATACTTTATTTTCTAAAGGATTTTTAGGTGTCTACATTTTGCCCCTCTTTGATGTGATGCCGCAAGTGGCATGACACCAAAGACAAGAAAATAAGATGCCCATAGCTAGAATTTAGAGGAATGATGGGTTGTGCCCCCTTGAGAAAATAGCGCAAGGAGTAAACATTGTGGAATTTTTTCAAAAAGAAATAGAGAAGGAAGGACTTATGAAGAAGGGGAGATAAATAACCAACCTTCCAAGAGCAAAGATGGGTGGATGCAAGATGAGATGAAATGCAAAATGCAGGATGCAACTATATGAGGATGCAAGATTAAGCTATATGATGCAAGATGCAGGGGATTTGGGGAAGCTCCAAGTGCAAATGTGGAGAGCATAACATAGTTTAATATAGCAATGCTAGAGACCTACCAAGGATACGAGGATCACGAGGCCTTGTCACCAATGTTGTGTAGGACAGACAATAAAAAGACATGCAAGGTTGCCCCAGCATCACACATGATCCCGAGAAGGAGGCATGGTAGAAATGATGCTGGAGAAACCACAAACACACAACTGACCCACAGGCAGAAGAAAAAGATCAAAAGACCTTGCCCTAGATTATCCTGATTTGCAGCGCACCATGATATAAAGGATCGTGGCGACTTTGAGTAGAGAACAATGAGAAGCCGTAAAAGATTAACAAGATCCAAAGGACAAAATCCAAGACCAAAATGAGAACTCCAAAAAGACATCCTTTGCCAAGGAGAGAGATTTGATGTGACTAATTGATTGATGGTGAGAAGATTGGTCTGAATGTGTGGAAGGATGCATCGACATGAACCTGGTGTGCTTGGTGAAAGATTAGGTCTGACAGGAGGAAGGATACATCCTCAAGGACCCACTGAGTGATGAGAGAAAGAGTGTTGTTGGTTTTTGGGAAAATGATGAAGTCAAAAAATAATCACTGGGATCAAGAATAGTCAACAATTGATGTTGTTGAAGTACAAGGTTGGGTAGCACAAGAGTTTTGATCAAATGTTGCTACAGGACTGACAAGGACTATGTACAACAAGGTGGGACAATATGTACAACAGACAAGAAAATATATACAATAGATATGTACAAAAGCTTAGGATTGGGGATAGGAAGATCACACTATACAGGATATGGTACAGGATATACAGGAGAGGATATAAGATATGGTACAAGATAGGGTACAAGATATGTGCAGGTGGGATTGCAGATTTGCTTGAGGATTATGAAAAAGAGGAAAGGATGGGGATAGGGATGGGAGAAAAAGGACTGAGATAGTGGGATGGGGGGGTGGGAGTTTGATAGATAATGACTCGGTCCACTATGTATGGCACCTGTTTGCCAGGTTTTCAACAACATATTTGTCCAAGGCACTTGAATTGCCAAGTTTTCACCATTGGACGATTAATTTTTTTTCTTTTTTGTTTTTTTGATTTTTTTGTATTTTTCTGCTTTTTCCAATTTTTATGGATTTTTTTAATATGTAGGATCTAGTTCAAGCATAGAACCTCTTCAAATGTATGATGTTGATTGGGTCATTCAAAGGCTCACCTTCTAGTGTAGATAGTTGATAAGCTCCGGAGCCAAAGCATGTTGTGACAACATAGGGGCCCAACCAAGTATGCTCAAACTTGCCTTTCTTTTCTCGATTTTCTTGGACTTTCTGATTTTCTTTGAGGACCATGTCACCAACTTGGAACTATCTAGGATGGATCTTCTTGTTATAACTCCTTTTGAGTCAATTTTGGTAGTTATTATGTACTTGTGTCCATCTGAGGAGAGGGGAGTGATTAAGCCGACAAGGTCAAAGCCCCAACATGAAAATGGCCAAGGTGGCACAATGGGCTGCAAGTCTTGTGCTGGTGCATGAATCAAATCTGCATGCTACTGACAAGGTAAACATTTTTTGACAAACTCACAAGCATCATGTTCCATGGTTGGCTAATAATACCCAACTCAAAGTAACTGCTTAGCTAGAACCATGCCACTCATGTGGGCACCGCAAATTCCAGCCTAGATCTCTTGTAAAGCCAAGATGACCTCATTTGAATCTAAACACCTAGAGAGGATATTGTGATACCCTCGATGATAAAGGGTGTTGGCTACAATAGTGTAGTGGGAAGCTCTATGAATAAGGTTTTGGCATTGGTTATTGGTGAGATGTGGAGATATGATACCATTCTTTAGATATGCATGGATGTCATGGTACCATGGGGACTGGGGACCAACCAAGACACACACCATTTCTACATCAGTGTTCTCATAAGCTATTGTATGTAGCTGCTCAACTAGGAATTCATACTGTGATGCATCACGTGGGATTTCTAACAAGGACCCAATAGTTTCCATTGCGTCAGCTACTTTGTTCTGAAGTCTTGGTATCTGTGTAAATTGTAGATTTAGGAAATGCTCTTTTAGTCTATCCACGAGTTCTTTGTAAGGTAGCAGCTTGTTGTCCTTTGTCTAATATTCATCTAGGACTTGCTTGATAATTAGTTGTGAATCTCCAAACACTTTCAGTTCTATGATATTCCATTGAATGGATATTTTGAGACCTAAGATGAGTGCCTCATATTCTACAATGTTGTTGGTACATGAGAATCCTAACTTGAATGATTTTGGAATGTAGTCACCTTGAGGTGTGACAAATAGGATTCCTACCCCTAATCCATGTGATGTTTAGGAGCCATCAAAGTATAGTTTCCACATGGGCTGCTCTTCGATCATACATAAGTGTTCATCAGGGAATTCCATGATTAGTGGGTAAGCATCCACCAATGGTGCCTTTGCTAGCTGATCGGCAATGACTTGCCCCTTGATTGCTTTTCGATCTATGTACTGGAGGTCAAACTCGTTGAGTAACATGACCCATTTTTCCATATGACCTGTGAGAGTTGTCCTTGATAGTAGATATTTGAGGGGTTCCACCTTTGAAATGAGCCTGATCATGTGACTGAGCATGTAATGTCTAAGCTTTTGAGTGGCAAAAACCATTGCAAGGCATACTTTTTCCATGGGTGAGTAATTGAGCTCATAGCTGACAAGAGTTTGACTAATGTAGTAGATGGCTCTCTCTTTATTTTCATCATCATGCTGAGCTAGGAGTGCCTCCAATGCTATAGTGGTTGCTGAGATGTAGAGTATGAGAGGGCATCCTGGAACTGGTGGTACTAGGATTGAAGAATTGGCTAGATACTCCTTGAGATTATCAAAGCTTCTCTGACATATGGGATCCCATTTGAAGCTTGTGTCTTTGCATAAGAGATGCATAAAAGGTTGGCACTTGTCTACTAGTTAAGAAATGAACTGACACACTGATTGAAGCTTTCCCTATAGGCTTTTGAGCTATTTGAGTGTTCTTGGGGGAGGCATTTTTGTTATTTCTTTGACCTTTTTAGGGTCAATCTCTATGCCTCGTCATGATACTATGAAACCTAGGAGCTTTCCAGATGTAACACCAAAGACACATTTCTTTGGATTGAGCCTTAACCCATAGTGTTGCAGGTGATTAAACACACTCTCAAGAATGTCAAGGTGTTCATGGTGTGTCTTTGATTTTGCAAGAATATCATCCACATAGTCTTCTAAGATCTTGTGGATCATGTCATGGAAGATTGTTGTCATCGCTCTTTGATATGTGGCTCCCACATTCTTTAGCCCAAATGGCATCATGTTGTAGCAGAAGGTACCCCATGGAGTTGTGAATGCTATTTTATGTTGATCTACTTCTACTATACGAATTTGACTGTAGCCTGAAAAGCCATCCATTAGTGACAACATTTCATGACCCGCTGTAAGATCTACAATCATGTCTATATTTGGTAGCAGGAAATCATCTTTAGGACATGCCTTGTTTAGGTCCTTGAAATTTGTGCATATTTTGATGTCACCTAAAGGCTTTGTGATAGGCACCATGTTGGAGATCCAATCTAAGTAATCTATAGCTTTGATAATCTTGGCTTGGAGGAGTTTCTCAAGCTCTACTTTGACTAATAAGGTGACTTTTGGATGCATTTTCCTCAGCTTCTGCTTTACTGGCTTGACATTAGGATCCACTGCTAGATGATGGACAACAAGATTAGGATCAATCCTAGGCATGTGTGCATATGACCATGCAAAATTTATAATTGATTCTCTAAGGAGCGCAATCAAAGCCATTTCTTCACCCTCTGTCAGGTTGGCCACAATGTAGGTGATTCTCAGACATTCCTCTATACCCAAGTTGACTGGCTTGGTTTCTTCTATGATGATAGGTGACTTCTCAGGTCTGTAATCATGGATGGGAGGAAGAGGCAAGTCTTCATCTTCTAGCACTTGAATTGCCAAGTTTTCACTAGAAGATACGCTCTTTATTTTTACTTTTTTGGAATTAGAATGTGCCCCAAAATCATTTTCACATAAAGACTCATGTTTTACTTTTTCTATTTCTCTTTTGCAGCTAAAGCTTGCCTCCTCCCCAAAGTATCCTTCTAGGTCAAGCTTATAGATGTGAGTTGACTCTGAATTGTGAACTAATTGTGGGCCTGATGCCCCCATGAACTCTAAGAGTGCTTTCATGCTCTGGAACTCATTGATGTGTACAATGCTTGGTTTCTCCCAATCTCTGAGTTGAGGGTGAATGAGGGGAAGTTATATGAGATTGATGGAAAGTTTTTGGATGATAGAAGTCCCCAAGAGGGTGTCATCGTCAAAGATATCATCATAAGATCTATTTCCTTTCTCTTTAGGGATGTCTTCGATCTCGATGAGGTCATCCTGGCTATTTAAGAGGGGAACCCTAGTCATATTGGTGCCCCCAGTTGTGGTATTGGGCCCTTGTATATGCAGGTGAGGGGTATTCAAGCCAAGACCCTGATGCTTAGGATTCTTTAATGCGGTGATGGGATATTGGCTGTTACCTTCTTGTGGTCCTAGACCACTGCCTTGATAGTTCCATTGTTCAGTGGTATACTTATGTTGTTTCAAATATTTATCTTTGAAATAGCCAAGAAGTTGAGTGTCAGGTGGTGGGGGATCTTTTTACAACCACCTATTGATGTCAGGATCCATCTATTGACTATTGATGTTGCCATGGGATTCAAAAGTCATAGATCTAATTCTCTTGATTTCATGAAGCTCTTCAATAGGCTTTCTTTGGTGACTTGGGTGCCCTTGAGTATGTGGATCATGTGGGAGGGGCCCTATGGCAAATGCATTATGTAGGCTATATTCACCATAGCCCTGGTTATTGATCTTGATGGAAGAGAGGGTGGAGGTGAGAATGGTTTTTGGATCGCAATGGGATCGGGAGGAGCTGGCAATAGAAGTACCAATGACAGTTCCAGGACAATGAGTGGAGTGAGAGAATGATGCTTCCATTGCATGACAGTATGAGAAGGGTTGGGGATCAGCATGGATGGTAACCTTAGTGCCTTGATGTGGAAATTTGATGCACTAATAGTACATGGATGGTACAGCCTTGATGGAATGAATCCATGGTTGGCCGACGAGGATATTGAATGGTAGGTCAAGATCAACAACATGAAAAATGGTATCTTGTGTTGCTGGGCCTAGCTGAATAGGCAAAGTAATGGTACCTTTAGAGGTACACTCCAAGTTGTCATAGGCTTTGATAGTGATTACTTCATGTGCTATATCAGCCTGGGTGAACCCAATCTACTGAATGAATTTCAAAGTACACAAGTTCAGGGCCGAGCCATTATCTATTAAGACCCGTTTGATGGCAAAGTCTCTAACCATGACGGCGATGTGGAGAGGGAGAGTATGGTTAGGTGCAACATCTGGCATGTCAAATTTTTTGAAGGATAAAGCATAGGCTATGGATAGATGTCCCACAAGGGTCTCAAACTGGGTAGTGTTAATGTCTGTGGGGACATGTCCTTCTTTGAGAGCTCGGTCAAGGATCTCCTAATGGAGAGGTGAAGTGTGGAGAAGGTCCAAGATGGATATTTGGGCTGGTGTGTTCCCAAGATGTTCTATGAGGTTATACTATGCATTGTGTGCATTGTGTACTGGCCTTGGATGGGCATCGGCAATAGTGATCCGGCCTTTGCGGGTAGTAACAGCACATTGACGATCCGCTCCTCTGACATAGATGGCATTGACTGTGGGCTCAACTTGGGTTATACATCCAACAAATTTATCATAATTGATGTAGGCAGTAGTGTGATCTTCTTGCTTTCCCTTGCCATGATTCTGGGAATGATTGGTATTAGTTTGGTTGTTCCCAGCATTGTGTTGTGGGAACACATTCTGATAAATTTGCAAATTGGCATTTGGTGAGGCTTGAGCAGGTGTATCTAATTGGATCTCTTTTTGATCAATGAGATCTTGGATATAGTTTTTGAGTCTCATACACTTCAGGGTAGTGTGTCCTTTGACATAATGATAATCATAGTACTCATGATCTTTGTACCAATCGGGCTTGGGAGTGGTATCATCAACTGGCTGGATTGGTGGAAATGTGATTAGGTTGGCCTTGGCCATTCGGTGAAAGATAACATCCAAAGGTTCACCCAACGGTGTGAAGGTCTTCCTTGGATTGTTTTGAGCTTTAGGCTTGTGTTGTTTGGGAGCAACATTAATGGCATTGACCTGATTGTTCAGATTACCTTGATGAGCTTGATGGGCTTGTTGTTGATAATTCTATTGATTATTCTGAGAATGATATTGTTGCATGGGTTGCTGATGGACTTGAGGAGGCTACTGATAGATGGGTGTTTGTTGTTGTTGTTGGTATGTGGGAGTTGGCATAGGGCTAGCCATGACAAATTGGACATGCTTGGTATCACTGGCTCCATTAGTAACAACATTCTTGTTACGATTCTAGTAACGGGATTTATCATTGCTAGGTTTATTTTGGGAATCATTTTTAAAGTGTCAGATTGTGCCTTCATCTAGGAGGGCCTTTTCAATACCTATCCCCTTTCTCTTGATATCTTGATAGGTTTAGAGACATTTCATCCTCATGAAGCGGGACAGCTTAGGATGCAAATTATCAATAAAGATTTTGGTCAAATGTTTTTCAGGTGGCTGGTATGATAACCTCGTGGTAAGGTTATGCCATCATTGCAAGTATTCTGCTAGGCTTTCTCCTTCTTTCTATTTTGAGTTGCAGAGATCTAATAAGGTCAAATCATTCTCAACATTGTGGGCATAGTGGGAAATGAACTTCTTAGAAAGTTCAGTAAAGGTTGTGATAGTCCCACATGGTATTTTGTAGAACCATTCAATAGTAATTCCTCCCAAGCTTTTGGGGAATAGTCATAAGAGATAGTTATCATTGTAAGCCACTTCTTGGTACGCCATATTGAATTCTTTAATATGGTTGACTGGATCTCCTTTCCCTCGATATTTATCAAATTTAGGTATCTCAAAGTGCTTGGGGAAAGGTATAGTGGCAATGGATCGATCAAACGAATAAGGACACACCTCCTCAAACTTGTAGGTTTTTCTATCAGTACTGGTTTGAAGCTCCTTAAGAGCGTTCTTCATGGCTTCCCACTCAGCATTGATTGGTGTTTGAGTGGGTACTCCCATTTGAGGTGGGTATTGTGGAGTGGGATATGGAGATGGCCCAGTGGGATAGATAGATTGGAGTGGATTTTGGAGTGATGTTTGCTGGGGATATTGCTAATGCAGCATAGGGGGATATTGTGATGGAGGATACGTGACTAATTGCTAGTGTTGTGGGATGATGGGGACTTGCTGCTATAACTGATAGGAGGAAACTTGTTGCTATTGGGGAATGATGGGGTTTTTTTGCTATGACTGGAAGTATGGTTGTTGTGGGGGTGGCTAGTGGAATGATGCAGCTTGTTGATAAGATGGTCCTTGCTGAACTTGGCTCTATGGTTGACTAATATAGGTCGGGTGCATTCCCGCATTGCTTAAGGGTGCAACTAATGTAGGGAAGCTTGAAGCAAAGGGGGGATGGGCAAGATGACTTGTGAAATAGGAGGAACTTTGCTGCTAAGGTGGAGGAACTTGCTGAAAAGCACTGGGTGTTGGGAATGGATAGCTTGTGAAGGATGAAGTTGGTGGAGGTTGAGATGGTTGTTGTTGTGCTGCTTGCGAGAAGGTGGCTTGTTGGTTTGCAAACATAGATGTAGGAGAGTGAGTTGGTATTCCAAAGGCTTTCATGTCTTCTTGAGTGAGACCCCAACAAAAACCAGTGTGAGGTGGGAATTGTGCTATAGAGAATGCCTGAAAGGTAGATGTAATGGGAGTTTGGGATATGAATGGTGGATTGGAAAAACCCATGGAAGACATTCCTATGGTGAAGGAATTTTGTTGGGCTTGTGCCTAGGTAGATGCTATTTGGGGGGAGAATGAAGAGGATGCTTGTGTTCCCCATGAAAAAGGTGATGTGGAAGTTTGTTGATTTTGACAGGGGAATGATTGTGCTACCCCCAGCATAGATGATGTAGAGGTTTGCTGGGTGAAAGAGGGAAATGATTGCGTTGACCCCTAAAATGATGGTGTGGATGCTAAAGCTTGGGGATTGAAGGGAACAGATGATTGCGTCCCTCCTGGCACAAAAGGTGTGGATGTGGAAGCTTGTGAAGTGAAGGGGAAGGATGATTGCATCCCTCCCGAAGTGAAAGGTGTTGCTTGGCCTATGGAAGATGGTGGAACTGCTTGTGTAAAGGTTTGTGTGAGAGGTGGGAGTTGATTTTGTCACAAGCATTGGATTTGTGCAAGGGCTTGGGCGGCCATGGTGGATGATGAAGTACTTGTGATAGGGAATGGAGCAGATGGTGTTATAGCTTGTGTTATAGGATTTGCAAAGCTTCCTTGCAGAAGAAGGGGAATGGCGGAGATTTCTTGTGATGTTTGCAAGGTTGGATCAAGGAATGGTTGGATGAATGGAGAGTATACTTGTGCTAGGATTTGGATAGTGATTATGGGAATATGAGGATGGAGATATGGTAGAATGGGAGTATGCGCTTGTGCAAAGTTAGTGAGCATGCTTTGATGGTTTTGGGCCATGATTATATTAACTGCTAGTGGATTCTCTGGGTGTTTCACAAATGTTTCTATTGCTAGAGGAACTGAGGGGATATTGGGATCATCCCATGCATTGCTAGTTTTTATTTGGGGATCATAGGCTACCATTGCACTAGTAAAAATGTTGGGATCAGATGTGCTGGTGATTAGATAAGGATTCATGTTCCTTCTTTTTCTAGATCTGGATCTTGTCTCGACGGGCATGGAGATGCAGATGCTAGATGGATGAAAGATATTTCCTAAAGACTCTAAAGAATGATGGATGCAAGCTTAAGGAATTTCTAAGGATGATGAAATTTCTATAATGCAAGGATTGGTGAGATGCTTGGATTTGGATTAAGGATGGCAAAATATTTGATGGAAGATGGTGATAGATTGGTAAAAAAGCTTTGGCGATGATGGAGGCTTGATGGGATGCTCTGATTTGGGTCAAGATTTGGGTGGAGGATTGGTGGGATGCTGGTGGAAGATTACTAAGTGTCAACAATGAGCTACTATTTTTCCTGATGGAGGATTAGTGATAGGATTTGGCCAACCTAGGATAGATGAATGATCTTCGGTCAGCTGGATTCTTATCAATACAAGCCAATCTCTTGCTCGAGATGATGAGGTTGTGCAAGGACAAGTTGGATTTCCTTTAGACAATGTTCTTTCAAAAAGGGGATGATTTCTAATTTTAGGATAGGGGATGAAAACAACTCAAAGTTTTTGAACACTAAGTGCTTGTGGATTTGGATCTCTAGATTTGGTGCAAAGGATGGTGGATTCTATTTTGGATAATGGATGCTGGATTTGGATCAAGGATATGGGATTCTGATTGTGGATTGCTGATGGAAAGATGGTGAAGGATGATGAAACAATGCTCTTTCTAAAAGGATGATGCAAATGCAACCAGGATGGATGATCTATGATGTTGCTAGGAAGATGATGGTGTATGCAACTAAGAAGGTTTCTAGAATGCAACTAAGGTTTGGTGATGATGCCGAGATGAAACTAGGATGATACTAGGATGAAGGGCTGCTGAGATAGGATTTTGAGATCTAAAGGTAGAATGGGACATGCAAAGGATCTAGCTAATCTTCTCTTTCAAGGTTGACGTAGTGACGGTTTACTTAGAATCGATAGGAAAACTATTTGACTCTTGCATTATAGCCAATATTATCAAGCCTTTCTTGATATTTTTCTTCTGCTTGGGTTGCTTGGATAGAGGATTGAGGGCTCTTAAGGTTTCTTTCTGCAACTTTCTTCTCTTGATAATCCTTGGATTTGGGTAACTTAGCTTTCAGATGTTTGATCAAATTGGGCATAACTCGGGGAAATTCAGATAAGTTTGGTTTGAGACAAAAGGCTTCTTGGATATTTGATTCCTGCAAGATTTTTTTTAGTACCAAGTTGGTAGGTTGATTCAATGTTTTCCAATGGCAAAGGATAGATAAACAAGACTTGGAAAAGCAATCTTCACAAGGGACAAAGCAACCTTGTGGGATACAAACAGGATAATTGACTCTGATAAAGCTTTGAAAGTGTATGTTCCAACAATGTTTTCATGGAGTATTGACTGTCAAGCACTTCAAATAGATCTACCTAAGGAAGGTGAGTATCAAAATCGCTTTCCCATAGCTTGGTACCCCCTAGAAGGGAATACAAATGGTGAGTAATCTTGAGGTGACCCGGTAAACCCCTTGGAATCAAACCCTGCATAAGGATTTTGATACTTTCAGATGTAGATAGGGTAGCCTCTATTTTATCAAGTTTTTAATAGTTCTATGGAGTCTCCATACCTGGTTATGCTGACCGCTTGTGACTCACTTAAGAGCCTAGCCAACAATGTTGGGGGAGGAATATTTACCATCCCTAGACATTTGCATTTGGCACAAAATGCCTGTCGATTAGGAGATATAAGTGAGTACTTTTTGCCTTCACTTTATTTATATACCAGCCAGGGGGGATACTGGTTTGAGGTTGTTCTCCGAGGAGGAAGCGCTTTTCTCCCTGGATAGGCCTTGCTAAAAGTAGGACAAGTGAACTTGTCCGAGTCCAAATGTTCTACGTTGCTTACTTTAACAAGGTTTTTGCAAGAATTGAAAAACTCCTAAATGCACATCAAGAAAGTTTGTTCCTTTTCCCCAAATTGATTAAGTGTGTTTGAACTTTGAAAACTCCTGAAGACACAAGTGTTTAAAGTTTGATTTGTTCTTTCTCCAAAAAGTAAACGATTTGAGCGATTGCAAGTTCTTTCTTTGAGCACTCAAGATTGAGATTGGCATGTTGATTTAAGAACTTTGAAGTGCTTTTTTTTTATCCTTTAAGGCATTCAAGATTTGATTGTGTGGTTGCTTTGAATTGAAACAAAAGAGGGAATAGAGATGTTCATTTCTTTTAGTGCATTCAAGAGTATGTTTGTTTTTCAAATTGACAATGGCTCTTAGGACTTAGCTTCATTCCTTTAGTTTCATTCAAGATTTGTTTTGACCATTTGCTTTGATTTTTTAGTTCCAAAAAAAAGACAAGTTCCTAATTTAGCTTTGATGCATGAAGTTTAAAAACCATTCAAGATTTTCCCATAGAAAGATGTTAGTCTTCAATTGAACAGAAGTTTTAGGACATGATTTTAGATTTTCAGAATGCAGATTTGTGATTCTTTTTAAGTACCCAAAGCTTTGAAATGTTCCTAATTTTGCATGAATGAATTTCTAAAGTCCTAGTTTGCATGATTGAAGTTCATTTTAGCAATTTGAAAGACTTTTTAGGAATGATGTTGATTGATTTTGTACTTGCAAAAAGAATAAGATTTTAGAATCTGCAAGAAAAATCAATTTTAAAAAACTTTTAATAACATCAGTTTACCGCTCTCTAGAATGAATGCGTAGATACAGAGCATAGCTGCGCAGGAAAAGGTGACAGATGCGCAATTTTTACATTTGCATATATACGCAACAATAGAGTATGTATGCGCAAGTACCCCTATTGTGCAAAAATGATTTCAAAATGCAAGTTTTTTACAAAATACATATGCGCAGCTCCGTTTGACATATGTGCAGCAAATCATGACAAATGTGGAGCAAATCAGGACATATGCGCAATTTAATTAACAAATGCCTAGTTTTTAAGCATAAATAAGAAGATTTACAAATTTTTCAACAAATGCGCAATTGTAGACTACAAATGCATAATTTGTACTACGACAGAATGTGATAACCCTAAATTTTTGAGAAGAAGATGAGAAAAACGGCCATGAAATGTTGATTTTGGAGTAGATGGTCAGGACAAGGGTCCCATCGGGCATGCTAGAATGTAGACAAGTCTTTTGAGGATACCTATTTTGAAAGCTTCATACCAAACAATTATTTAGATTTTAATCTAGCATGAAATCAATCCAAAACAAAGAAACTCTAAGCTAAGCCACCTCAGATAGAGCCTAAACAGGTGCACCCAAGCACTGTTTGATTTGTTCTTGCTTAGGGGATGTGGGTGTGCTCTCTAAGCACTTGGAGCATATTCTAACACATACTAGGATGGATTGAGATTCATGAAAACCCCAAAAATGGCACAATATTGGGTAGAACACCCAAAATTACCCCTAAGGTTTCTGCAAGAACTCAAATATGATGCTTGCTATGGAGATTTGAGCTACATGATGCTTATGCTAAGATTATTATTAACCAAATAGAGATGTGATATGGATGATATGCTATGCAAAACA
Source organism: Chamaecyparis obtusa (assembly GCA_027943335.1). NCBI lineage: Eukaryota > Viridiplantae > Streptophyta > Pinopsida > Cupressales > Cupressaceae > Chamaecyparis > Chamaecyparis obtusa. The sequence continues at coordinate 91,383 of BSBK01008843.1, forward strand.
ATGAGTTAAACTATGTTAATCCATTATTACTAAGCTATGATGTGTTAAAAAGCTTGAAGAAAATAATGAAATCTAATAGTTAGTTGATTTTAAGCTATGATCTAACATGAAAATGGCATTATAAAATTAGTATTACTTGAAAATTAAAAAAAAGTGGATGATTGCTCTTAGAAATGAGGGTATTTATAGGATTTCCTAAGGGGGAATGAGTGGCCAAGATCAAAATCCTTAAGAGAGACCAAGATTCATTCAAAGGGAAGCACATGGATTGTGGTAGTTCAAGGCCACCTCCTTGTGACAAGTGTCATAAGGGCATTGGGTTGAAATATGGGAGGGATGTGCACAATTTTGGAAATATGCCTAAGGTCAAAGGGTGTAAGAAAGGAGTGAGGGGCTTCTTAAATGCATCATAAATGCATGTAAGAGGGATAAGGAGGCTTTAAATGCATTTAATGCATGTAAGAGAAGTTTCTAGAAGTTTGTTGACTTTGGGTTAAGCTTAGGAGTTGGCTAACCTTGGTTAGGGAATGTGACAAGATTAGGGGGGCTGATTAGGATTAGGATTAGGGGGACAAGAATAAAGACTTTCTAGAAGAGTCTAGAACTTCCTTAGGATAAATATGGATTTTTAGGAAATAGATAAAGATTTATTTATTTCCATGGTTTAGGTTTTGAGAATATTTATTAAAATGAATTTAATAAACATGAGGATTAAATATTTAATCTTAAGTAAATATTTTGAGTTGGGATTAGGGTTAGGAAATGATGAGATTAGCCTTTAATCAAATTTAAAGAAGGATTAGAAGATTCTGGAAGAGGTTAGTGGTCTTAAGGAAATTGGCCAAGTTTTGGGCAAAAAATAAATTAATTATTTATTTTGGGATTTTTTGGTCAATTTATTAATTAATTAATTAATAAATAAGGAGATAATGTTTAAATAAGATTTAAACATTTTTGGGAGGGATTCCTTAATTAAATATTTTTAATTAAGATAAAGGGATTTAATGATATAAAAATAAATTAATTAATTAAATAAATAATTAATTAATAAATGATGATGTCATCAGGGATTTTTCAAAAAATAAAAATACTTTATTTTCTAAAGGATTTTTAGGTGTCTACAATATCAATCCAAAGTTCTTCAACCAAACAATCTCCCCATATAGTAGGGATTTTCTCATAGCAACACTCCCCCTTTGAGAACAATGGCAAAGGGTTCCATTAGTCATCAACTTCTTTCCAATATCTTTCTTCCACAATCACTCCCCCTAAGGAGTAGATCCCTACATCTAGTACAAATTATGATAAGGCTCTGAAAACCCCTGGATTGATGCATCTCTACATCATTTAATTCTCACTACGAGGGGCCTGAACCCCCAACATATCTCTAAGATATTCAAAGGTATCTTTTGGCAGTGGCTTTTTGAGGATGTCTACAATCTACTCTTTTGTACTAATATAATCTAATTTAATTTCCTTCTCTACCACCTTGTCTCTCAAGAAGTGATACTTGATAGAAATATGTTTAGTCTTAGAGTGCATCATCAAATTCTTTGATATATTTACTATATTGGTGTTATCACAATGGATAACCACAAGCTCATCAAAAGTTATTCTAATGTGTATTAGCATTTGTTTCATCCAAAAAAATTTAGTTCAATTTATGGTCGTAGCAACATACTCTGATTCAACTGTAGATTATCCTATACAATATTGTTTTTTACTTAGCCAAGAAACCAACTTTTTCCCAAGGAAAAATGCACCACTAGTACTCTTTCTGTCATCAATATTTCCTACCCAATCAACATCAGTATAAGCGTGAAGTTCAAAGCTATCATTTATGTCATACCATAAGCCATAGTCTATGGTTCCTTTCAGATATCTCCATATTCTTTTCATAGTAGCTAGGTGTGTTTCTTTGGGTTCTGCCTAATATCTAGCCACAATTCCAACAACATTAGCAATATATGGTTTGGTGTGAGTCATATATTATAATCCTCCAACCATTGATCTATACAAGGTCTCAAAAAAATACTTTGATACATCATCAATTGTTAGCTTATTACTAGTCACCATGGGTGTTCCTACTGGTTTACAATCTTCCATTCCAAACTTCTTTAGCATTTCTTTGAGATACTTAGTCTAAGAAATAAAGATACCATTCTCATTCTGAGTTATTTGCAGTCCATGAAATAATTTCATTTCACCTATCATAGACATCTCAAATTCACTTTCAATTTCCTTAGAAAATTTCTTACATAGGTCATCATTACCTCCAAAGATAATATCATCAAAAAATACTTCTATTATCAAGATTGCATCTTCACTAGTTCTTAAATACAAATGATTTCCTGCATTACCTTTTCTAAATCCAAGCTAAAGTAGATACTTGTCTAACCTTGCATACTAATCCCTTGGAGCTTGCTTCAGCCCATACAAAGCTTTCTTCAACTTGCAGACCATGTCTCTATCTTCACATAGAGGAAATCCATCTGGTTGTTCTATATATACTTCTTCTTCAAGATCCCCATTCAAAAATGTAGATTTCACATCCATCTGATACACCTTGAAGTTCTTATGTGTAGCATAAGCCAAGAACAATCTTATTGCCTCTATTCTAGCAACACGTGAAATTTTTTCTTCAAAGTCTATTCCTTCTTGCTGTGAATATCCTTTACATACTAGTCTTGCTTTTTTTCTTACAACAGTTCCTTCTTCATTCATTTTGTTTCTAAAAATCCATTTTGTTCCTATTACATTTTTGCTTTTAAGTTTAGAAACCAATTCCCAAGTATTATTCTTCAAGTTATCTAATCTAACTCTTCCTTCATTGAATTTTACCTAGATTCATCTCTACATGCTTCATCTGTAGTTTTTGGTTCAACTTGAGAAATCAAGAAAATTTATTCTTTGACCTTTGATCTAGGTAATACTCCATGATTTGTATTGCCAATAATTTGATTTTTATGATGGTTATTCTTTCCATACCTTGGTGTTTTAGGAACCTTAGTAGCTTCACTTCTAACAACATCACAAGCCTCTTTTTCACTTTTAGCCTCAACAAGTTCTTCCCCTTTTATGTATTAGTAGTAGCTTCTTTGATGTTTGAAGTCTGATTACTATCATATATTCTTTCTTGTATCTAAAACTTTTCATCTATTCTTACATTATTACTCTCAATCATCTTCCTCAATCTTATATTGAAACATTTGTAAGCCCTTGTCTTAATAGAGTAACCAAGAAAAATTCCTTCATCACTTTTAACATCAAACTTTCCTATCTCATCATCTCTCTTGATATAACACTTACTACCAAATATTCCAAAATATTTTACAGTAGGAGTATGATCAAACCATAATTCATAAGGAGTTTTACTTGTACCTTCTCTAATTTGAATTTTGTTTAATGTATACATTGTTCTTCCAACAACCTCTCTCCAATGTACATGAGATACATTTCCTTCAATCAACATTGTCCCAGCAATATCAAATATAGTCATGTTCCTTCACTCTACTATCCCACTCTATTGTGGAGTCCTAGGAGAAGATGTTTGTCTCTTTATTCCATGCTCTTCACAATATGAATTAAATATGTCTGAAGTAAACTCTTTGCCTCTATCTGACTTTAGACACTTAATCTTTAAGCTTGATTCATTCCCTACTTTTTCTTTGAACAACTAGAATTTATAAAATGCTTCTGATTTTTCCTTTAAATAAGTAACCCACATCATTCTAGGAAAGTCATCAATAAAGAGTATGAAATACCTTTCACCATAGTATGATTTTGTCCTTGTAGGTCTACATAGGTCTATGTGTACCAGCTCCAAATTCAATCTTGATGTATACTCTTTACTTGTGTAACTATTTATAGTCTATTTTCCCATGACACACTCTCTGCAAACAGTCTTAGATGGTTTCACAATCTTCTGTAGATCTCTTACTACATTATTCATACTCACCTTTACAATGTTATAAAAATTAACATGACAAAATCTCCTATACAATAGCCAACTTTCATCAACCTTCACAAAAAAACAAGATGCTTCTGATGTATTTAATGCAAATACATTACCTCTAGATTTAGTACCAGTTGCAATCATCTTACTTTCCTTACTTCTAATAAAACATTTACCATTAACAAAACATAATTTAAACTCTTTATCCATTAATTGTCCAACACTCAACAAGTTATGTTTCATTCCTTCAACAAGCAGTACATTATCTGTATTAGTCTTTCCATCCAGAGTAATAGATCCTACTCCTATGATAGATTTAGGAAGATTGTCTCCAAACATCACAACACCACCATCATACTTTACTAATTTAACAAACTTGTTTTTATCTCCAATCATATGATGAGAACAACCAATGTCTATTATCCATTTAGTTTTCTTGTCAACATGAGATACTAAAGATTTTTCCTCATGTACTATCTCATCTCTAATAGAAACAAATCCGATCTCTTCATAATCTAAATCATCATCATCAGAAATGCCTTCATTAGCATAATAACATTCTTTGTCCCTTTTAATCTTGGCAAAATTAGGTTTGTACTTAGGAACTCTTGTAGGACATCAAGATGCAAAATGACCTACCTTATTTCATGAAAAACATTTCAAGGGTAACTTGCCTTCAAATATTTCCTTACCTCTCTTTTCTCTACTAGAAATCAGTGTAACAAGTTCATCCATATTTATTTCTTCTACCATTATCTTTTCCCATTCCTCTACCATTATCTTTTCCCATCCCTCAGCATACTCACCAAGCTCTTATTTGAGGTCTTCATTGCTAGTGCTCAGAAGTGGAGACAATTTCTTGTGTGCAGATGCCTTAAATGTAGATTCAACTTTAGGTACAACCTCTCCTAATTTTGTAGCTTCAATAGTAGTTATCTTTTCAATCAAAATCTCTCTAATAAAGTTTAGAGTCAAGGGTATAGTCTCTTGAATAGACATAGACTTGAACTTGTAAGAAGGTGTTATTGATCTGAGGATCTTTGCAATAACTTCTTCATCAAAAGTGCCTCCACAATTTTTGATTCCAACTATAGCTTATTTAACCCTTTGGACATAAGCTCTAATGCTTTCATCCTCATTCATTTGTAGCTTCTCCATCTTTGTCTTCTAGTTTTGTAACTTCGCTTGTTTGGTATACTTGTCTCCCACATATAGTTCTTCTCATCTTTCCCAAATCATGTATGCTAAATCCAAGTCTTTAACTTTAGTAAACTCTCCTTTAGAGAGTGTGTTGTTCAGTGCTTCTCTTTTGATCATGTTAAGTTAAAATATCTTCTTTTCATCCTTAGTAGCTATTCTAAATTCATCTTTGGTCTTTATAGCTACCTTGTTCCTTGTAATCAACCAATAGTCAACCCCCAAACAAAATAGGTGAGTTCACTTTTTTTTCTTCCAACTGTCAAAGTTTTTAGGATCAAATTTTGGACTATCCTTCCTATAGTATTCCATCTCTAGAATCACCTCAAGCTGTTAAGCTTTCTCTCTAAGGACCACTTTCTCTGATACCAATTTTTAGAAATAACAGTCCACAATAAAACTGAGGTGGGGGTGAATAAGTTATATGATAGATTATTAAACTTTAAATGTTAAGCATGTTGGTTCTTCAAAAGATTTTACACTCCATGAGATACCAATATGCTTATGACTAATGTTAAGGAGTGGTTACTTCCAAAAGTGGGAAATCTATAAGCAACTAGACCAACTATAGGGACAAGACTACCCTCTTCACTTCTGGCTCTGCAAAACTAGGGCAAATACACCTGATCCAATAGATTCAACTCTATTCCTTACTCAATACTAGATCTTACAATAGATGACAATGAGAAAGTACTAAATAAAAACCTATTATTCATTAACTCTCCATCACTGGGTAAAACAACTTATATAAAGTAAATAAAACTGTAAAAGACTGGTATTGATTATATTCTTAAGGATTACAATATTTTGATCATTCCCCATAAAGAAAAGATAGGAAAATATAGACCAGTGCCTTATCCATTGGGCAAAATATCAGAAGACATAATGAATACAAAGATGTTTTCAAAATGACTAGTCTTTTAAACATAAATACAAAAACCCCAACTCTTTCCTACTTATAGAAAATCCTCAAATAAATTCAGTAAACATGTATCCCACCTTGAGAAATATTTAATCCAACCCTAGATCAAAACTCAAAGCCAAATACATACATATAAATCTTAGAAAGATTTAAAGATTCACAGAATAAACTCAAAGGAGAGACAAAGATTTGAGATTTGTATTAAGTATAACCTTGATTGTTTGTATACATCATATTATGAATAGTAAGCTTGCAAAATAGCAGCAGCAACTTGTACTTCTCTATTTCTTGAGGAAAAAGAATACAAAAAGTTACAATCCTCGACTGAGGGTTAGGATTTCAAAAAATCTATCTTCTCAACACCTTAACTCTCAATGCCTAGAATGATCATGGAAAATCCTTTATATACAAGGAAATGCAACAAGCTATCGATCATTCTAGGGTTTAAAAAATTCCTAACCTAAAAAATTTACAACCCTATTGGGTTTACAATAAATACACTAATCAAAACTGGTGAGATATTTGTAGATGATCCACCTAGCTTTATGTCTTCAATTCTATCCTTGACTTCTTCTAACAAATCTGATTGCAATATCTCCCCTGTCAATCCTACAATAAATACCTTTCTGTATCTCAACAACCTTCGTGACTCAAAAAAGTTACTATTTTCACTTATCTCAAGAGGTTGGCAGAGTATTTACTTTTTCTACATGAGGTATGTACTAATACCTCCACCTATTGTACACCTCTTCACTTCGGAACTCAAAATTTGCAAACTCTACATTTTTGCCAAACAACTATTCCCACCTATCCTCCAATTGACTAATTTCTTGTTGAATAAAATCAAACTTAGACTTAGCATAAATTAAAGTCTCAATAGTATGAATAAAGAATAAAGTATTCTCTAGAGTCAAAATGCTAGTCATCCTAGTAGAGAAGTCATCATCTATTTGTGCTCTCCACTTGATCAATTCTTTAATCTTACCATTCTTCTTAAATACTCCTTGGATCAAGTCACAGTTGGGGAGTTTTAATCCTTTCTTCATAAAATTTTATTTTCTCTCAAAATAACCTAAAAGTATGTCATGCTCCATAAGCTTCTTCACATTCTGGTGCAATGGCTTGATCAATGCATCAGGATCATTTTGGGATTTAGACAACAATTTGAATAATCTCACATTTGGAGATCTCTCAATCCATTTCTTAAAAACTAGTTCAAATTCACTCTTGTATTTATCAAATGAGGTGAGTAATATCCTTAACCTCCTAGCATGGTCAAACAAGACTGTGGGATTCAAGTTTGTAGCAAACTACATAACAGCCTTTGTTACCTTGTCCTCATATTCCTACTTCAACAAGCTCTTATCTTTCAAATATTCTTCCCTTAACATATCCAATTCTTTCCTTTTCCTTTTGAAGTGATTTGTTTCCTCAAGCAACTATTGCTTCTCCCAACTAAGCCTTGCATCAAGGTGTGTCTCTAGGTAGGGTGATGGTGGAAACTCAATGATAGGGATAGATGATGAAGCCACTGCAAGTTTGTCAACTATCATTAGTTGTGTTGACCTGTGACCCTGTGGTCCTTACAATTCAGCAATTAACTTGTCCTTTTGGATCAGCTCTATCTTAAGCTCATTATAGGACTTGAGGACACTTTCAAATTTGAGCCTTAGCTCTTCCTTTCCTTGAGCATCTTTCTCTGCCACCTTGACATTAAATTTGGTAGTCTCCAAAATTAGGTTTGAAGCTTCTATACCAGAAGTCTCACTTACTCTTTGTACCAATAGATTTGTTGCATATTTTGTAGAGAGAGCCTCTCTTTTTTCTTTGTCTTCCTCCCTCTTAAGGGACCACATTACCAAGGTAGCATGATCTTTTGAGAAATAAATTCCCCTAGCAGCTTGTTGTGCCTATTCTGCAATAGCAAGATTCTTTACCTTGATCTTCCTAACTTGATCAAAGACTATTGCATCAACAATATCCCATTTTGGCAGAATCAACACCCTTGTAGTATGGGCCATAGCCCTTCCCTCCTTAGGAGTAATCTTTTCAAACTGCTTCATCATTTCTCCCTTGGTTTCATTCTCAATTTTTGTTATGTCCCTATCAGGGAACTCTTCTTTCTTCTTCTCACAAATTTCTTTAAATTGACTTATTTTCATTCTCCATAAAAATTGAAAGAATGCCCTAGTCTTTACAAATTTGTCATCAGCAACAAAGGAATCACTAGCTTGTTTTAAAATAGGGTCGATTTTCTTACCCTCAAATTCAGCAATAGTAAGATCCATTGCAACCCCTTTAGGTGCCTCTGGCATTCCTTCCTATAGTTCATCATTGGAAACAAAAATGTTTCCCTCATTCCTTATCTGTACCAACTGTTCTTCTACCCCATGTTCATCTAAATGTAAGGGGGATTGAGAAGGAGAGTAGACATTTTGTTCTAACCCTGACCCCTATTGTCTTTGCCTCTTTGGAGAGGGTCGTCATATTATTGGATCATCCATAGGCATCTTTCCTCTTGAATTAGAAAGAATATCCTCACCTCTCTGCTATGTTGGTAAAATAACAATGTACCCACTTCTCTTTTGCATAGTATAGACTCCCCTTGGGGTCAAGCTTACATATCCTAGCTGGCTCAAAATCTACCTAGCTTTCCCAGGGTCTATCTTGTTGATAGCAGCCCTTTTCTCATTTATTGCATGCATGATGCCTTCAAAATGCTCCATAAGATCCTCTACCCTTTTTGCCCATGGCTCAAAACCCTTTAATGGATCATAAGTTCTATCAAAATTTTTGATGAAATCTATAGTCTTCTTGTAGATCACCCACTTTTCCTTCTTTATTTCTTGAGTTTGGAGGTCAAACTCATTCCTTTTTACATCCTCAGGAAAATTGAATTCGTGCACCATAAGAGCACACCTAATCTTATCTCTAAACATTCTTGATAAGAAACCCTCATTATCTGCACATCTTGCTACAACTGTAGGCATTTTATAGGGTTGCAAGACCTGGTTCAAATATACCCATCCTCCCTTAGTGATAACATATTGATGGGAAATTGTACTATCAGGGAAGAAAGTCCCTCTTCCTTTACTAGTAAGGGTAGTTTCATGCAAGTCACCAATTTGCCTCAAATTTTCAGCATATCCTATTTTTAGTGGAACTTGGTATGGAAAAATGTAAGGTGCCTTTCTACAACCATATACTCTAAAAACTATGGAAGCATGATACAATATGATATCACCAAAATTGTGAACTATAGTAATATCCTGACAAAATTCTTTTGGCCTGATTAATCTTAGCAACTCCCTTGGGATTCTAGGATTGTCAAAAAACAATAATGTCCTAAGCCATGAGGCAAACTCCCTATCAAAAGCAATAAAAATGGCATCAACTCCATCCCATGAAAAATATGTGGTCCACAACTAAACTAGAAGGGTTTCTCCATTTCTCTCCTTAACAATGTTTAGTATTAAATTGAAAAACTGCTCACCTTTGTACAAGAACATATGCATGAGCATAGAATACCACCCAAAGGGCCTACTAAAATTCATATTCTTTATACCCATCAATCCCTCATGGATTAGGTCAGCCAAGTGAGAGGCAAAGTCAAAGATTAGTGCCAGATGGGGATGTAGAGATTTCACCATCATGAACATATATGGAACTGGCATATGAGTGGCCTCATCATGCCCTAGGATTAAAGTCAAAGACTTATAAAAACCTTGTGCTCTTTTAATGAATAAATCCATCCTGAAAGGCTTTGGTATGCTTGGGCTAATAACACACATGGATCCAATCTGATCTAGAAAATCCCTCAGAGGCCCTATCCTCAAACAATCCTTCTGAGCTTCATACACCTTAGTGAATTCAGTAAAATCTATTTTCTCTAACCCAAAAGAAGGGTCATTCAATGAGAAGACCTCCCTAATCTCATCTTTTGTGATACTAATTGGGTTATTTCCATTTACGTCCTTGACACACTTTGTCACAGGATCATAACACTTAGCAATTTGGATTAACAATTTTGGATCCATAAAAACTCTAGGAACTACCAACTTTCCTATATCAAATTGCCATATGTTACTAAGGGGGGCATAGGAATTTCTCTATGAGTATGTTGCTTTGAACAAAATAATACCATTATAGTCCTCTCCCACCCTAGCATTGCTCATCCAGTTTCCTCTATCATGGAGCCCACTATTTACATAATCTCTAGGGTTCCTTGGGACCGATTCTTTCAAACTAGCTGCCCCATTATCTGGATATAGGAGGAATTGCATTAAGTCTTCAAAGACACCCCTATCTTTATACTCTATCTTCCAAGATAGTCCCCTCTTTGGTAGAATTTTAACTAGGGCTTCTTAAAACAATCTATAAATACTCGAGAAAACCCTAAATACTATCAGCTGACAACACAATTTCTCTTACAATTTCTTCACAGACTTCAAACAATAGTTGAATTCAGAAGATTATGACCTACCAGGCACTTGGAAAACTTTTCTTGATATCACTCCAGAGAACAATCTAGTTCACCAAAACACTTATGAGAGAGGTAAAGAATACAAAGATCAAATTTGGGTATATAATATATCACCAACCATTTTCAATTCATCTGCACATAGCTCATTAAGTTCGCCATTATTGAAAATTGGTGGCCTCAGCATTCACAGGACGTGAGCAATGTCATAGAGAAAAAATTTGAATTCAGACCATTGATCTTGTTTCCTTTTCAGCGCATTGGATGATGAGCAAAAATATTCATGCAACCTTCTTTTTATTTTCCCCAAACTAGTTCCTAGGCAATGAGAACAACTCAATTTAACCATGTGGGAAAAGAAATAGCTTAACTTAATTTTGATCAGAGCAGATAGCTGTCACCTTGTTGCTAAAGCACGGGTGTAGGACCTGAGCATCTTTCCTTAGTAGTGTAATGGAAACCATAGGATCCTTTCCAACTCATTACACTTTATCATTTCCCAAAGCAATGACCCCACCTTCCCTTTTGAAACCTTCATCGAATCATAAAATGCCATGTTGGATAGATCAGTAGGTGGAAAACCCTAACTTTCTCCTTGGTGTCAAGTATACTGACAACCTGACAGGTCATCCCCTACCTTCGGCTAATAAAAAATGATCCTGTTAGCATGAACTGGTGACAAAGGACCAACCTTTTAGTCCTCATCCTTTGAAAAAGATCAATGACTATCGCTATACTGCAGGCCTTAAAAATTGTGCACCTTATCCCAGCGGTATACTGACAACTGCGAGATCTGTTCAAACCTTAAGTATCGGAGAAAGTTGACCCCACAATAACACTTCACTTAACTCTCTGTCAAATTAAAAGATGCCACATTTACAAGAATAGGTGGGTGGGCCCTTTCTCCTTTTCTTCTTTAATATCAAACATCTTGTCGACCGCTACATCATACTTATTTCAATGAATCAAAAGCACACATGTCAGAGTGACATGGCAATTTAGGGCCCACTCACCATCTCATCCATCATATAGCATCGAACTGTCGTATCTATACCATGAAGCTTAAATACTTCACATCTTTCATCAATAGTATAACAACAACTGTAAGATTAATCAGTGTTTTACCCTTTCAAAAGTCTGACCCCACAATTGCTATGTCACCTAAGACAGGTGTCAACCTGAAAGAAATGCTACTGAGACTGACACGCCAGAATCCTGCTGCTATCAGTAAAAACTTGATCGGACGCTTGTCTCTATACCGCGATGCTTAAAAAGAAATCATCTTGACACAACAATATAATGACATCCATCCATGCACTACTCTATTTAATCACCAGCACAACACCAAAAATGGGCCCGTTGAGATAGATGTCTGCTTGTCGCAAAATCGCATGTCAAAAATTTTGACAACAAGGAGCCCTAATATTTAACGACAACCACTCATTTTTAAAAGGTTAGTCACTAAGAAAAATTTATAGGAAACTTAGGCTTTGAAAGAATTATTAAAAAGGTATCCCATTTGACAACCTAACGATATAACAAGTAAAGTGGTTACTTTAAAAGGGGTGAAAATTGCACATGTTTATTTGGAAAGTTAGTGAGCCAAAAGGTAATGAAAAATTATAACAATGGTAAGACTAGCTAGGGCTTCCATCAAACTTAGGTTTTTAACCATAAAACCTCACAATTAGGTCTAAGAACTAGATTTTTCAAAAGTTTTAGCATGATGAAGCTGAAAAATTTTAGAATACTGCTAACAATGGCTCATGCTCGAGGACATGTATCTCCTGTAGATACAAGGATAAAACTAGAATCTCTTGGAAGAGCAGACCATAAATTTTTTTTGATTGGCAACATAGAAATACACATCAAACCCTAAACCTAAACCTACATAGAGCCTCAGAAAGATATTTAAGAGAAGTAAAATTTTAAAAACTGCCCATGAACTAGCAATTCCATGAGCTCTCCTATCATATTTTTCAATAGTTATGAACTTGTTCCCCATTTTTCTTCAATGATATATGGGGCTAACCAGATGGGATCAAATTTCCCATGCTTTCCTTTATCTTCTAATCTTGCATTCCACATCAGGACCAAGTCACCACTTGCAAAATTTCTCAGAGTAGTCCTTTTGTCATACAGGACTTTGCACTAGGCTTGTCTCTTCTCATTTTTAACATGTGGATCATTTATCACCTCATTCAATTGAATTAAACCATTTATTCTAACAGTCATATCATCCTCCACATCATCATCATATGCCTGTATGAACTGATACATCTATAGCAAATTGTTCTAGGGAAATCTTGCATTAATCCTATAGACTAAGTCAAAAGGGGCACACCCTATTGCTTTCTTTACTATAACCCTGTCAGCCCATAAGGCTTGTAACAGCTTAGAATCCTAGGCCCTTTTATTCTTATCTAATAGTCTTTTCAAAATTTTAATCAAACACTTGTTACTAGATTCTACCTGGCCATTGCCATGTGGATGGTAGGGAGATGAATATGAGACTTTTATACCATTGTTTTGACAAAAGTCAACAAACTCCTCTAACCTAAAGCACATTGCATTATCAACCACCATGGTTTCTAGGCAAGCAAATCTTGTAAGGATATTTTGCATGATAAAATCTGTTACCACCTTACTAGTTGCTCTCCTTAAAGGGATTTCTTCAACCCACTTAGTGAAGTAATAAATTGCCACCAAGATATAGGAATGTCCACCACTATACTTATTAGGGATTTCGCCAATGAAATCCATACCCCACTTTTGGAAAGGAGCTTGAACAGCAATAGGTTTGAGAGGTAGGTTTCAAATTTGAGCCTCAACTCTTCCTTTTCTTGAGCATCTTTCTTTGTCAGCTTGACATTAAATTAGGTAGTCTCCAAAATTAGGTTTGAAGCTTCTAAACTAGAAGTCTCACTTACTCTTTGTACCAATAGATTTCCTAAATATTTTATAGAGAGAGCCTCTCTTTTTCCTTTGTCTTCCTCCCTCTTAAGGGACTACATTACCAAGGCAACATGATCATCTAATAAAGTAATTCCCCTAGCAGCTTGTTGTGCCTATTCTATAGTAGCAAGAGTCTTTAACTTGCTCTTCTTAACTTGATCAAAGACTATTACATCAGCAATATCCCATTCTAGTAGAATCAGCACCCCTATAGTATGGACCATAGCCCTTCCCTCCTCAAGAGTAACCTTTTCAAATTGCTTCATCATTTCTCCCTTGGTTTCATTCTCAATTTTTGTTATGTCCCTATCAGGGAACTCTTCTTTCTTCTTCTCACAAATTTCTTTAAATTGATTTATTTTCATTCTCCATAAAAATTGAAAGAATGCCCTAGTCTTTACAAATTTGTCATTAGCAACAAAGGACTTACTAGCTCATTTTAAAATAGGGTCAATTTTCTTACCCTAAAATTTACCAATAGTAAGATCCATTGCAACCCCTTTAGGTTCCTCTGGCATTCCTTCCTATAGTTCATCATTGGAAACAAAAATGTTTCCCGCATTCCTCATCTGTACCAATTATTCTGCTACCCCATATTCATCTAAATGTAAGGGGGATTGAGAAGGAGAGTAGACATTTTGTTCTAACCCTGACCCCTCTTTTCTTTGCCTCTTTGGAGAGGGCCCTTGCATTGTTGGATCATCCATAGGCCTCTTTCCTCTTGAAGTAGAAGGAATATCCTTACCTCTCTGCTATGTTAGTAAAAGAATAGTGCACCTACTTCTCTTTTTCATAGTATAGACTCCCCTTGGGGTAAATTTTACATATCCTAGCTGGCCCAAAATCTTCCTAGCTTTCTCAAGGTCTATCCTACTCATAGCATCCCTTTTGTCATTTAGTACATGCATGATGCCTTCAAAATGCTCCATAAGAGCCTCTACCTTTCTTGCCCATGGCTCAAAACCCTTTAATGGATCATAAGTTCTATCAAATTTTTTGATGAAATCTATAGTCTTCTTGTAGATCACCCACTTTTCCTTCTTTATTTCTTGAGTTTGGAGGTCAAACTCAATCCTTATTATATCCTTAGGAAAATTGAATTGGTGCTCCATAAGAGCACACCTAATCTTATCTCTAAACATTCTTGATAAGAAACCCTCATTATCTGCACATCTTGTTGCAGCTATAGGCATTCTATAGGGTTGCAAGACCTGGTTCAAATATAGCCATCCTCCCTTAGTGATAACATATTGATGGGCAATTGTACTATCAGGGAAGAATGTCCCTCTTCCTTTACCAGTAAGGGCAGTTTCTTGCAGGTCACCAATTTGCCTCAAAATTTTAGCATATCCTATTTTTAGTGGAACTTGGTATGGAAAAATGTAAGGTTCCTTTCTGCAACCATATACTCTAAAAATTGTAAAAATAGGATACAATATGATATCACCAAAATTGTGAACTATAGTAATATCTTGACAAAAATCTTTTGGCCTAATTAATCTTAGCAACTCCCTTGGGATTCTAGGATTGTCAAAAAACAACAATGTCTTATGCCTTAAGGAAAAATCCCTATCAAAAGCAATAAAACTAGCATCAGCTCTATCCCATGACAAAGTTGTGGTCCAAAACTGAACTGGAAGGGTTTCTCCATTTCTCTCCTTAACAATGTTCACTGTTGATCTGAAAAATTGCTCACCTTTTTACAAGAACATATGCATGAGCATAGAATAGCACCCAAAGGGCCTAATAACCTTCATATTCTTTATTCCCATCAATCCCTCATGAATTAGGTCAGCCAAGTGAGAGGCAAAGTCCAAGATTAGTGCCAATTAGGGATGTAGAGATTGCACCATCATGAACATATATAGAAGTGGCATATGAGTAGTCTCATCATGCCCTAGGATTAAAGTCAAAGACTTATAAAAACCCTATGCTCTTTTACTGAATAAATCCATCTTGAAAGGCTTTGGTGTACTTGGGCTGATAACACACATGGATCCAATCTGTTCTAAAAAATCCCTCAGAGACCCTATCCTCAAATAATCCTTTTGAGCTTCATACACCTTAGTGAATTCAGTAAAATCTATTTTCTCAAACTCAAAAAAAGGGTCATTCAATGAGAAGACCTCCTTGATCTCATCTTCTATCTTACTAATTAGTTTATTTACATTTACATCCTTGACACACTTTGTCATGGGATCATAACACTTAGCAATTTGGATTAACAATTCTGCTTCCATAAAAACTCCAGGAACTACCAACTTTCCTATATCAAATTGCCATATGTTGCTAAGCAGGGCACATGAATTTCTCTATGAGTATGCTTCTTTGAACAAAATAAGACCATTATAGGCCATCATACTTATTTCAACCAATCAAAAGCACACATGTTAGAGTGACATGGTAATTTAGGGCCCACTCACCATCTCGTCCATCATATACCATTGAACGGTCATCGCTATACCACAAAACTTAAATACTTCACATCTTTCATCAATGATATAACGACAACCATAAGATCAATCAATGTTTTACCCTTTCAAAATTCTGACCCCATAGTTGCTATGTCACCTAAGATAGGTGTCAACCCGAAAGAAATGCTATTGAGA
>BSBK01008843.1:112500-142500 GCA_027943335.1 Chamaecyparis obtusa
AAGAGAAATCTTGCATCACCCAAAAATATTTCTATTTTATAATCAATAAGGGCTATTTTGTGCAGAGCTTCTATTTATGGAAAGTTACTATTTTTGGTAATTTTTGTATGTGCTCAGAATGATCTGATTTCTTTCTTGGAGGTTCATTTTGGTCATATAAGTCTACCAGTAAAGTTTCATTGCCAGATCAAGTGTATATTGGAAGATATTGAAGATTTTCAGTATTGGCAGCAGGGTACAGAAACTTTGAACTCAGTTTTGAAGGCTTTAGAGGCCTCGGATGAGGTCAAAAATTTGGGTGACAGGCGCTTGCGCCAATCAAGCCTGTAGAGCACTTCGTGGCATTTTTAGAATGGGTTATAATAGCCGATCGGGTCAACTGTGATGACTTATGGTCTTCGGAAGTTGGGCCACCTGAAATGGCAGAAAATAATTTTCTTCAAAATTTATGTTGGGTTTCAAAGGCTATCTTGAGCTGACTATGATGTAATAAAATATAAATAAAATAATTCTAAGTTTGGTCGGCCTTATTGGCTAAAATTCTGGAACCTTCCCAAGCGGTGGCAAATTGCCTATATAAGGAAGGCTGTATTATTGTCTTAGGGAGTTTAGAATAGTTCTGGATAGTAGATCTGGGTAATAGTTCGAGGCTTTGTCCTACAGGATATTGTAAGGGAATGCCCATGTGGCTTTGCATATTGTAATACTGAAAGTTTGTAATTCCACATTTGTGGAGATAATAAGAAGCCAATTTTCTATTCTTGCATATTGTTGTTGTTTCTCTATTTCTGTTATGTGGTTGTGGTATTAAGGGGAGCACCCTTCATCAAGTGGTATCAGAGTAGGTTTTCTTGAGTGTGTAAATAGATCACCGACTGTGAGGCAGTTTGCACCAGAATCGTGGTTAGGGTTTCAATGTGCATCGCGAAAATGCCTCCACGAAGAGAACGTAGCGGAAGAGCTGGTGCTGTGACACCTGAGGTTAGAGAGCTGCAGAGATAAGTGCGAGCATTGCAAGAAGAGATTCACAAAGGAATGAATCTTAAGTTAAGAGATGAAAGCGAGGATGAAGCCGAAGAAGAATATCAAGAAGGAGAAGCCGAAGTTGTGAACTAGGAGGAAGAAAGACTTTTTCAGGCGATTTCCAAAATTGGGAAAAGACCTAAGATTGAGGTTCCTACATTTTCTGGAAATTTTAACCCAGAGGAATTGATCGACTGGATCAATGAATGTGAGGAATATTTTGAGTATGAAGATGTTGAGGATCCTAATAGGGTCAAATTTGTGAAGGCCAGACTGAAAGGCCATGCGAAGATTTGGTGGCAAGAGATTCAATTGGAGCGAAATAGAAGAGGGAAAGATAAAATCACAAGATTAGATCGGATGGTGGATAAATTGAAGTGACAGTTCATTCCTGTTGATTATGAGCTTGACCTACTAAAGAAAATGCAAAGTTTGAAGCAAGCAGGAAAATCTGTTCAGGAGTATACAGAAGAGTTCTATCGACTCCTCATCAGAACAAGCCATGCAGAAGCTGATAAGGAGAAAGTTGCCCAATACCTTAATGGGTTAAGGCCAAGCATTCAGGAGGATTTGAATCTGGTTCGAATGAACAGTATTGAGGAGGCATACCAATTTGCCCTAAAAGTAGAGGAAAAGCTGAACAAGAAGTTTGAGAGCAGACAAAATGGAAGAAGTCATGGTGGAAGATCTGGTGGACGGTCATATGGTGGCCAAAATGAAGATCCGAAAAAGAAGGATGAGGCCAGTAGTAGCCAGAATCAGAGAGGAAACAATTCCAACCGTTTCCAAGATCAGAATAATAGAGATCACAGAGGAAGAGGAAGAGGACAAGGTTCAGGAAGAGGAGGCTTCCATGGAACATGTTTTCACTTTGGAGAAGAAGGCCATAGGGCATTTGAATGTCCTCAGCGCCAAGGTAGAACAGACAGGAGAAATGAAGGCCAGGCCAGAGTTGCACATGTAGATGAAGATGCTAGATCATCAAACTTTGAAGATGCTGAAAGAGGAGAAACAATGATTAACAGAAGAGTCCTGTTGAGTGGTGAGAATGAACCTGAACAAAGGAGGAGCCTATTTCGCACTAGATGCAAGTGTGAGGGTAAATGCTATGATGTGATTATCGATAGTGGAAGCACTGACAATTTGGTGTCAGAAGAGATGGTGACAAAGTTGAAGCTCAAGAGACAGAAACACCCACATCCATATTGGATTGCTTGGGTATAGGATGACCACAAGGTCATGGTCAATGAACAATGCCTGGTGAAGTTCAAGATTGGTGGATACCAAGATGAGGTATTGTGTGATATCATATCTATGGATGCATGTCATATGCTGTTGGGTAGACCATGGCAGTTTGACAGATGTGCTATACATGATGGTTGTGCGAATACCTATTCCTTGACAAAGGCTGGAGTGTGACATAAGCTAAAATCATTGAAGGAGACTGAAGAAGAGGTATGTGGTAATGCAAGGATAACTTTTGTTGATGAAAATTTTTTTCTAGATGGTATGAGGCACGAGCATGTATGTTTTTCTTTAATTCCAAAAGCTGGTAAAGAGGAAGTAGAAGATGTTCCTGTAGAAGTTGCAGATTTGTTGAATGAGTTTCAAGATATTGTATTTGATAATGTGCCTGATGGATTACCACCAGTCAGGAAGATCAGTCATCAGATGGACTTGATCCCAGGAGCGAGTTTGCCAAATAAGGCAGCACACAGAATGACACCTGCAAAAAGTGAGGAGTTGAACAGACAAGTACATGAACTGTTACAGAAAAGATTGATCTGTGAGAGTCTGAGTCCCTGTGCTGTACCAGCAGTATTAGCACCAAAGAAGAATGGAGAATGGAGGATGTGTACAAATTCCAGAGCAATAAACAAGATCACAATCAAGTATAGGTTTCCATTGCCACGAATGGATGATATTATGGATTGTTTGAGTGGAGCTGTGTATTTCTCAAAGATAGATCTAAAGAGTGGATATCACCAGATTCGGATCAGAGAAGGAGATGAATGAAAGACTGCCTTCAAGACAAAGGAAGGACTATATGAGTGGTTAGTCATGCCTTTTGGGCTAACCAATGCACCGAGCACTTTCATGCGGCTCATGAACCAGGTTTTGAAAGAATTTCTGGGTAAGTTTGTCATTGTTTACTTAGATGATATTTTGATCTTTAGTAAGACATTGGATGAGCATATGATGCATATTCATATGGTATTTGAGAAGTTGAGAGAAGAGAAATTGTTGATTAATTTGAAGAAGTGTAGTTTTGTGAAGAAAGAGTTGGTGTATTTGGGGTTTGTAGTTTCAGGAGAAGGTCTAAAAATGGACCCAGAGAAGGTGCAGGCTATCCTTGAATGGCCTACTCTAAGGAGTGCTACTGAGGTAAGATCTTTTCATGGTCTAGCTAGCTTTTACAGAAAGTTTATCAAAAATTTTAGCAGTATTTGTGGTCCTTTGACTGAGACAATGAGAGGGGATAGAAAAGAGTTTAAGTGGACTAAAGGGGTAGAAAAGAATTTTCAATTGTTGAAACAAAAAGTTACAGAACAACCTATTTTAGCCCTTCCAAATTTTAATAAGGTGTTTCAAGTAGATTGTGATGCTAGTGGTACTGCAATAGGAGCTGTTATGAGCCAAGAAGGTAAACCTGTTGCTTATTTCAGTGAGAAGTTAGATGATGCCAAGAGGAAATATTCTATTTATGATCAAGAATTTTATGCTATAGTTCAGGAATTAAAGAAGTGGAGACATTATCTACTTCCTAAAGAGTTTGTTTTGTATACTGATCATCAAGCTTTGCAATATTTGAATAGTCAAGGAAAATTGAATCAAAGGCATTTGAAATAGGTTGAGTTTTTACAGAGTTATACATTTGTTTTGAAACACAGGAGTGGAAAGTCTAATAGGGTTGCAGATGCTCTTAGTAGAAGGCAACTATTGCTGACATAAATGCAGATTGAAGTGGTTGGGTTCAAAGAACTCAAGAATTTGTATCCAGAGGATCCTGATTTTGGTGAAGCTTGGAAAGCTTGTACAGAACTTGTTACTCTAGACAGGACGAAATGGTTGGATTTCATCATCCAGGATGATATGCTATTTAGAGGGAGTTAGTTGTGCATTCCACGAAGTTCTATGAGGGAGAATCTCATCAAGGAGAAGCATAGCAGAGGATTGGCTGGACATTTTGGTCATGATAAAACCCTTGCTTTGGTTAGTGAAAATTATTATTGGCCACAATTGCAACAAGATGTCAAGAATTTTGTACAGAGTTGCAGAGTATGTCAGATGGCAAAGGTAGTGAAGTAGAATACAGGGTTGTATCAGCCATTACCCATACCAAAGAAGCCTTGAGAGGATATCAGCATGGACTTTGTTCTTGGTTTACCGAGGACTCAGCGAGGACATGATTCAATTTTTGTTGTGGTTGACAGATTTTTGAAGATGGCACATTTCATTCCCTGCAAGAAGACTAATGATGATGTTCATGTAGTAGGATTATTTTTCAGAGAAGTGGTGAGACTACATGGTTTGCCAAAGACCATAGTTTCAGATCGAGATACTACGTTTGTTAGATATTTCTGGTGGACATTGTGGAAGAAGTTGAAGACAGATTTGAAGTTCAGTTCATCACATCATCCACAGACTGATGGACAGACAGAGGTGGTGAATAGAAGTTTGGAAAATTTGCTGAGATGTTTGGTTGGAGATAAGCCAATAGGATGGGATTTGATTTTACCACAGGCATAATTTGCATACAATAATTCTGTCAATAGGAGCACTGGTAAATCACCATTCCAGATTGTATATGGAAGTAATCCAAGAAATGCATCTAAATTGAGAAAGATAGATAAATGAGAAATAAGTAGTGCTGAAGCTGAGGATTTTGTAGAACACTTGAAGAACATCCATGAGGAGGTGAGGAAGCATATTACCAAGATGAATGCGCAGTATAAGGCTAAGGCAGATGAGAAAAGGAGGCATAAGAAATTTCAGGTTGGAGATGAAGTCATGGTTCATTTGCGGAAGGAGCGATTTCCGGTTGGTACATATAACAAGCTGAAAATGAAGAAGTTTGGACCATGTAAGATATTGAAGAAGCATGATTCAGGAAATGCATATGAGGTAGAATTGCCTAGTGAGCTGAATATTTCACCAGTATTTAACATTTCAGATTTGACAGAGTATCATGAAGGAGGTCTTGAAGATGAGGTTGCAGCAGCACAGTGGAGTATTCCAGCAAGTAGTTTAGATACCAAGGAGGTTGAAGACATACTGGACAGTCGTGTTGGAAAAAGCACAAAGAATAGGACATATGAAGAGTATTTGGTCAAATGGAAAGGATGACCTGTTGAAGATTCATCATGGCTAACAAAGGAGGAGATTAACCATCTTGGTTTTCCTCTACACACCTGAGTCATGACAGGGTCACTTCTCAAATTACCCTGGGTGTCTGATGCAGGAGCATCCTGGGTGTAAGAGCAATCTTGCATCACCCAAAAATATTTCTATTTTTATATTCAATAAGGGCTATTTTGTGCAGAGTTTCTATTTATGGAAAGTTACTATTTTTGGTAATTTTTGTATGTGCTCAGAATGATCTGATTTCTTTCTTGGAGGTTCATTTTGGTCATATAAGTCTGCCAGTAAAGTTTCATTGCCAGATCAAGTGTATATTGGAAGATATTGAAGATTTTCAGTATTGGCAGCAGGGTACAGAAACTTTGAACTCAGTTTTGAAGGCTTTAGAGGGCCCGGATGAGGTCAAAAATTTGGGTGATGGGTGCTTGCACTAGTCAAGCCTGTAGAGCGCTTCGTGGCATTTCCAGAATGGGGTTATAATAGCCGATCGGGTCAACTGGTGATGACTTATGGTCTTCGAAAGTTGGGCCACCTGAAATGGCAGAAAATAATTTTCTTCAAAATTTCTGTTCGGGTTTCAAAGGCTATCTTGAGCCGACTATGATGCAATAAAATGTAAAATAAAATAATTCTAAGTTTTGTCGGCCTTATTGGCTAAAATTCTAGAACCTTCCCAAGAGGTGGAAAATTGCCTATATAAGGAAGGTTGTATTATTGTCTTAGGGAGTTCAGAATAGTTCTGGGTAGTAGATCTGGGTAATAGTTCGAGGCTTTGTCCTACAAGATATTGTAAGGGAATGCTCATGTGGCTTTGCATATTGTAATACTGAAAGTTTGTAATTCCACATTTGTGGAGATAATAAGAAGCCAATTTTTTGTTCTTGCATATTGTTGTTGTTTCTCTATTTCTGTTATGTGTTTGTGGTATTAAGGGGAGCACCCTTCATCACTGATAAGACTAAGATGAACCTCCGCATGTAAAATTAGAACATTCTGAGATCATATGACCAAATTACTAAAAATAGCAAGTTTCCATAAATAGCAACTTTGCACAAGATAGTGCTTATTGAATATAAAAATAGAAATATTTTTGGGTGATGCAAGATTTCTCTTACACCGTGGATGCTCCTTCATCAGACACTTGAGGTAATTTGAGAAGTGACCCCGTCACATCTCAGGTGTGTAGAGGAAAACCAAGATGGTTAACCTCCTCCTTTGTCATCCATGATGAATCTTCAATAGGTCATCCTTTCCACATGACCAGATATTCTTCATATGTTCTGTTCCTTGTGCTTCTACCAACACAACTATCCAGTATATCCTCAATCTCTTTGGTATTTGAACTAGTTGCTGGAATACTCTACTGTGCTGTGGTGATCTCATCTTCAACACCTCCCTCATGATACCCTATCAGATCTAAAATGTTAAACACTGGTGAAATATTCAGCTCAGTAGGCAATTCTACTTCATATGCATTTCTTGAATCATGCTTCTTCATTATTTTACATAGCCCAAACTTCTTCATTTTCAATTTCTTATATGTACTAACTAGAAATCACTTCTTCTTCAAATGAACCATGACTTCATCTCCAACTTGAAATTCCTTATGCCTCCTTTTCTCATCTGCCTTAGCCTTATACTGTGCATTCATCTTGGTAATGTGCTTCCTCACCTCCTCATGGATGTTCCTCAAGTGTTCAGTAAAATCCTCAGCTTCAGCACTACTTATTTCTCCTTTATCTATCTTCCTCAACTCAGATGCATTTCTAGGACTATTTCCATATACAATCTGAAATGGTGATTTACCAGTACTCCTATTGACAGAATTATTGTATGCAAATTCTTCCTGTGGTAAAATCAAATCCCATCCTATTGGCTTATCTCCAACCAAACATTTTAGAAAATTTCCCAAACTCCTATTCACCACCTCTATCTGTCCATCAGTTTTTGGATGATGTGATGAACTGAACTTCAAATCTATCTTAAACTTCTTCCATAATGTACACCAAAAATATCCAACAAACTTAGTGTCCCGATCTGAAACTATGGTCTTTGGCAAACCATGTAGTCTCACCACTTCTCTGAAAAATAATTCTACTACATGAACAACATCATTAGTCTTCTTGCAGGGAATGAAATGTGTCATCTTTGAAAATCTATCAACCACCACATAAATTGAATCATGTCACCGCTGAGTCCTCGGTAATCCAAGAACAAAGTGCATACTGATATCCTCCAAAGGCTTCTCTGGTATAGGTAATTCCTGATACAACCCTGTATTCTGCTTCACTCCTTTTTCCATCTGACATACTCTACAACTTTGTACAAACTTCTTGACATCTTGCTGCAACTATGGCCAATAATAATTCTCACTAACAAAAGCAAGGGTTTTATCATGACCAAAATGTCCAGCCAATCCTACGCTATGCTTCTCCTTGATGAGATTCTCCCTCATAGAGCTTCTTGGAGTGCACAACTGACTCCTTTGAATAGCATATCATCTTGAATGATGAAATCTAGCCACTTCATTCTATCTAGAATAACAAGTTCTTTACAAGCTTTCCAAGCTTCACCAAAATCAGGATCTGCAACCCTATTAGACTTTCCACTTCTATGTTTCAAAATAAATGTATAATTTTGCAAAAACTCAGCCCATTTCAAGTGCCTTTGATTCAAATTTTCTTGACTATTCAAATATTGCAAAGCTTGATGATTAGTATACAAAACAAACTCCTTAGGAAGAAGATAGTGTCTCCACTTTTTCAATGCCTGAACTATAGCATAAAATTCTTAATCATAAAAAAAATATTTTCTCTTGGCATCATTTAACTTCTCACTAAAATAAGCAATAGGTTTACCTTCTTGGCTCATAACAACTCCTATTGCAGTACCACTAGCATCACAATCTACTTGAAACACCTTATTAAAATCAGGAAGTGCAAAAATAGTTTGTTCTGTAACCTTTTGTTTCAATAGTTTAAAACTATTATCTGGCCCATTAGTCCAGTTGAACTCTTTTCTATCCCCTGTCATTGTTTCAGTCAAGGTTTCACAAATATTGCTAAAATTTTTGATAAACTTTTTGTAAAAGCTAGTCAAACCATGAAAAGACCTTACCTTAGTAGCACTCCTTGGATTAGGCCATTCAAGGATAGCCTGTACCTTCACTGGATCTATTTTTAGACCTTCTGCTAAAACTACAAATCCCAAATACACTAACTATTTCTTCACAAAATTGCACTTCTTCAAATTAATCAACAATTTATCATCTCTTAACTTCTCAAACACCATACGAATATGTATCATATACTCTTCCAATGTCTTAATAAAGATCAAAATATCATCTAGGTACACAATGACAAACTTACCTAGAAATTCTTTTAGAACCTCATTCATGAGCTGCATGAAAGTGCTTGGTGCATTGGTTAGCCCAAAAGGCATGACTAACCACTCATATAGTCCTTCCTTTGTTTTGAAGGTAGTCTTCCATTCATCTCCTTCTTTGATCTGAATCTAGTGATGTCCACTCTTCAAATCTAGCTTTGAGAAATACACAGCTCCACACAAACAATTCATAATATCATCCATTTGTGGCAATGGAAACCTATACTTGATTGTGATCTTGTTTATTGCTCTAGAATCTATACACATCCTCCATTCTCCATTCTTCTTTGGTGCTAATACTACTGGTACAACACATGGACTCAAGCTCTCCCGAATCAATCCTTTTTGTAACAACTCATGTACTTGTTTGTTCAAATTTTCACTTTCTGTTGATGTCATTTTGTTTGTTGCCTTGTTTTGCAAACTGGCTCCTAGAATCAAATCCATCTGATGACTAATCTTCCTCACTGATGGTAATCCATCAGGTACATTATCAGATGCAATATCCTGAAACTCATTTAACAAATCTGCAACCTCTACAAGTACATCCTCTACTTCCTATTTACCAGCTTTTAGAATTATAGAAAAACACACATGCTCATGCCTCATACCATCTAGGAATTTTCTTCAATCAACAAAAGCTATTCTTGCATTACCACATACCTTTTCTTCAGTCTCCTTCAATGGCTTTATCTTATGTCACACTCAATCCTTTGTCAAGGAATAGGTATTTGCATGATCATCATGTACAATACATCTATCAAACTCCCATGACATACCCAAAAACATGTGACATGCATCTATAGGTATGATATCACATAGTACCTCATCATGGTACCCACCAATCTTGAACTTTAATAGGCACTGTTCACTGACCATGACCTTGTGGTCATCCTGCACCCAGGCAATCTGATATGGATGTGGGTGTTTCTATCTCTTGAGCTTCAACTTTGTCACCATCTCTTCTAACACCAAATTGTCAGTGCTTCCACTACAAATAATCACATCATAGAATTTACCCTCACACTTGCATCTAGTGCAAAATATGCTCCTCCTTTGTTCAGGTTCATTCTCACCACTCAATATGACTCTTCTGTTAATCAACATTTCTCTTCTTTTAGCATCTTCAAAATTTGATGATTTGGCATCTTCATCTATATGTGCAACTCTGGCCTGGCATTCATTCCTCCTATATGTCCTTCCTTGGCATTGAGGACATTCAAATTTCCTATGACCTTCTTCTCCATAGTGAAAACATGTTCCACAGAAGCCTCCTCTTCCTAAACCTTGTCCTCTTCCTCTTCCTCTATGATCTCTATTGTTCTAATCTTGTAAATGATTGGAATTGTTTCCTCTCTGATTTTGACTGCTACTGGCCTCATCCTTCTTTTTCAGATCTTCATTTCAGCCTCCATATGACTGTCCATCAGATCATCTACTGTGACCTCTTCCATTTTGTCTTCTCTCAAACTTCTTGTTTAGCTTTTCCTCTACTTTTAGGGAAAACTAGTATGTCTCTTCAATACCATTCATTCGAACCAGATTCAACTCCTCCTAAATGCTTGGTTTCAACCCATTAAGGTAATGTGAAATTTTCTCCTTATCAGCTTCCGTACAACCTATTCTGATGAGGATTCAATAGAAATCCTCTATATACTCCTTAATAGATCATCTTGCTTCCTTCAAACTTTGCATTTTCTTCAGCAGGTCAAGCTCATAATCAACAGGGATGAACTTTTGCTTCAATTTATCCACCATCTAATCCCATCTTGTGATTTTATCTTTCCCTCTTCTATTTCACTCCAATTGAATCTCTTGCCACCAGATCTTCACATGACCTTTCAGTCTGGCCTTTGCAAATTTGACCCTATCAAGATCCTTAATATCTTCATACTCAAAATATTATTTACATTCATTGATCCAGTCGATCAATTCTTGTGGGTTAAGATTTCTTGAAAATGTAGGAACCTCGATCTTAGGTCTTTTCTTGATCTTAGAAATGGCCCAGAAAAGCCTTTCTTCTTCTTGATTCAAAATTTCACCTTCTTCTTCTTGATTATCATTTCCTTCTTTGGCTTCATCCTCACTTTCATCTCTGACATTAAGATTCATTCCTCTGCAAATCTCTTCTTACAATGCTCACACTTGTCTCTGGAGTGCTCTAACCTCAGGTGTTACAACACCAGCTCTTCTGCCATGTTCCTTTCATGGGGGCATTTTCACGATGCACGTTGAAACCTTAACCATGGTCCTAGTGCAAACTACCTCACAATTGGTGATCTGTTTACACACTCAAGAACTCCTACTTTGATACCACTTGATAAGGGTGCTCCCCTTAATACCATAAACACA
Source organism: Chamaecyparis obtusa (assembly GCA_027943335.1). Taxonomy (NCBI): domain Eukaryota; kingdom Viridiplantae; phylum Streptophyta; class Pinopsida; order Cupressales; family Cupressaceae; genus Chamaecyparis; species Chamaecyparis obtusa. Next base: position 123,622 of record BSBK01008843.1, read on the forward strand.
TAATAGAAATAGAGAAACAACAACCATATGCAAGAACAAAAAATTGGCTTCCTATTATCTCTATAAATGTGGAATTATAAAATTTCATAATTACAATATGCAAAGCCACATGGGCATTCCCTTACAATATTTTGTATGACAAAGGCTCGAATCAATACCCAAATCTACTACCTAGAACTACCCTAGACAACACTATGGGCCTCCTTTTTATAGGCATTTTCCACCTCCCGAGAAGGTTCCAGAAATTTAGCCCTTAGGGCCAACCAAACTTAGAATTATTTATTTTTCAATTTATTATATCAAAGTTGGCTCAAAATAACTTTTGAAACCCAAATCAAAATTTTGAAGGAAAATTATTTTTTGCCATTTCAGGTGGCTTGACTTGCAGAGACCATAAGTCATCACCAGTTGACCTGATTGACTATTATAACCCCATTTCGAAAAGGCCATAAAGTTCTCTACAGGCCTAACTTGTGTAAGTGCCTATGACCTAAATTTTTGACCTCATCTGGGGCATCTAAAGCCTTCAAAATTGAGTTCAAAGTTTCTGTACCCTACTGCCAATACAGAAAATCTTCAATATCTTCAAAACTAGACCTGATCTAACCATGAAACTTTACTGGAAAGTTGATAAGACTGAGATGAACCTCCATACGTAAAATTAGAACATTTCATGATTGTATGACCAACTTACTAAAAATAGAAAGTTTCCATAAATAGCAGCTCTGCACAAGATAGCCCTTATTGAATATAAAAATAGAAATATTTTTCAGTGATGCAAGATTGCTCTTACACCCTGGATGCTCCTGTATCATAAATACATACACTTCCTTCACAAGGATCATTATGAACATGTCACACTTCTCTCTTTTTCACAACAAAATCTCCCCTTATGACCCCCGAAACAAGTAACATAAGAAATGGCAACATGGAGCCCATACTCCATACCTTATCTCTCTCACCCATGAGGATAGACTCTAGACTACATGGGTTGTCCCAAATACCCATAATCAAAAAAGATAGTCTTCCCTCCCAAGGGTGAGTTTGACCTTGAACTCTCATAATAGTCACATTCATAAAATATCAAGAAAAAACACAAAAACTTGAAAAGAGAAGCTTTCAAGAACACAACATAATTCAAAACATGAATACTCAAGATTAAACATTGGACATAAAAATGTAACTCCTTCATGGAAAGAGTGAAAATAACCTTGATCCAAGCTAAAGGAAAATGAAACTTGATGAAGAGATTCCCTTTTGTCCAATCCTTTCTCCTTCCAAACCCTAGGTAATTCTAGAAGTCTCTAAAGATAGAGAGTGGGCGAACAACTCAAAATTTCTCCAAACTTCCTACTAAAAGCTCCTCCTACCAAACTCCCAACCAACTATGATAAAGAGGCATGGATCAAGGAGAATTTTTCTCCATTCTTGTCTCCCCTTATAATTAAGATGGAGACTAAAAATGGGGAAAGGGGAATGGGCTTGTCCTCTTTTCCCAAACCCCAATTTTCGTCACTTGACTAAAGGGATACTTTTGATGGGTCATAAATGATTTATAGGCTCTAATTTGACCAAAATATAACTCTCAACCCATATTATACCAAGTGGGGTAGCTAAAATAGGCTTAAACTACACCCTAGGGGCTCATTTAAACCTCCAAAAACCCACTTGAAGTTTGCATACGGGTCCAACAAGATGTGACCAAAATAAATGGTTTCCTAACCATGGAGTCAACATGGGAACTCTAATAGATAACCCAGGATAAGTGTTACACTCCAACCCTCTCACATTTTCTTGTTATGCCAACACATCACATAATACAAGTGTCAAGTGACACTACAAAATTTACACATCACTTGTACACATGGAAATACCATTACGATAAAACAAGTTTACAATTTACAATTATTAAAAACATGAAACATTACAATTATGAATCAAATATCTAACAAAAAGGTTTTGTCTCTTCATTAGATGCAACCTTGGCTTTCACTGATTTCACAAGGGTCTAGCCTTGATTCCCCGATTTATTTCCATGGTCAACTTTCCTACACACTAAATTCAAATATCAGTAGTCCAAGAAAATATATGTATAAAAAATATAAATAATTGACCATATTAAAGCATATATATTTCACCATTGCATTCACATAAAGCACCATTAATCCAAAATAATATCCTCAATCTAATTTCTTCCTAAACATATTTACTCACAAACCATATACAAAATTTAATAATCATATAATTTTACTTGTCAATAAAGGTTAATCATAAAATCTATAACTCAATATCATCATAAAAATCATCTAAATCAATCCACAAAAATGTAATATCATAATGTAACCCCAAAATCTCCATCGTAGAATTCATAGGTGTAGAATCAATTCCTAAAACCAAGTTCATCAAATGTACTGATAAAAAATATATGTCCAAGAGATCTAAATATCTTCTTACCAAGAATGCAAAAATGTAACATAAGATAATATACATTAGAATAAAAAATAATGTAGTCCCTGTCATGTAGAGTGATCATCTAAAATGCATGAAAATAGAGTATAAATACTATGTCCAATAAGAAAATAAAATTAATGTTATGATGGGTCATGATAGGGCCTCACAGCCTCCACCTCTAGGCATGAACATCCTCCTAGAGTTCATTAAAAATATGGTGGTATTGATATCTCATATGCGCTACATCCTCCCATAAAGTTGTAACCTCATCATAATAATCTCAATGCAACCTAACCTGGTGTAGCTCTCTTCCTCAAAGATCCAACATCCAACATGCCAATATATGAATGGGTTACAAATATGGTTGCACATCTAAATCCACCTTTAAGGAATCCCAATCTATAATGTGGGACTCATCATTAACATATTTATCAAAATGGGAACATGAAACACATAGTGGATGTGTGATAGTCTAGGTGGCAGGGCTACATGTTATGCAACTGGGCCTATCCTCTGTAAGATCTCAAAAGGTCCAACAAAGTGAGGTGCGAGCTTAGAACCCTTTAAAATTTGGATTGGGCTCTTATGTGGATGCACTCTCAAGAATACATTGTCACTAACCAAATAAAAATGATCAGTCCTTTAAGCATATGCATATTTTTTTTGTCTATCATGAGCCTCTCTAAGATGTTGCTTGATCAAGACTACCTGTTGCTCCATCTCCCTGACTAACTAGGGACCAATAGGTAGTTCCTATCCTCAATCCCATCCCAACTCAAAGGAGGCCTACACGGCCTACCATAAAAATCCTGATAAGGTGGCATACCCAATGACATATGATTTCTATTGTTATAGGGAAACTTGACTATGTGCTAGTACTCCTCCCACTTGAACTAATGGCTCATCACATACATGAATAACATATCCTCTAACATTTTATTGATTCTCTCTATTTGACCATCTATCTTAGGATGATAGGCTATGTTGAAATTGCCTAGTTCCCAATGCTACCTAAATATCTCTCCAAAATGATGATGTAAAGAGAGAATATCTATCAAAAATAATCTTACAAGGAATACCATGAAGTCTAACAATATCTCACAAGAATTCCTGTGCCATTGCGACTACTATAAAAGTAGTACAGATAGGTGAAAAGTGAGAAACCTTAATCAAATTGTCAACTATCACCATGATGGCATCATGGCGGTGAGATGAAATAGGGATTCCAAAAATAAAGTCCATAGATATGGTGTCCCATTTCCACTTGGGTACCTAATGAGGCTGAAGAAGCCCACTAAGGTGGCGGTGTTCCACCTTAACTCTCTAACACTAAAGGCATCAAGCTACTAACTATACAATGCCCTACCTCATGATAGACCAATGATAAGGTTGTCTCAAATCTTCATGCATCTTCTTGACTCGAGGATGCACTACATATGGTGCTCTATGAGCCTCTAGCATAAGGAAATCACATAATCCTCTAGAAGAAGGTGCATAGATGTGTCCTCTATGATGTAAAATCCTATCTGACTCCAGTGATTAGTCTGCATACTTCTCCTTAAGGGGTCTCTATGATCAGACTAACTGATAGACCTATACATATATCGCATCCTTATGCAGGTGATGTAGTATAAGATCTCTCAAATCTGTGCTAGTGGACATAGAGAAAAGCTCACATTGTTTCCTACTCAAGGCATCTGCAACCACATTCTTTTCCCCTTGATTTAATGGACCCCAAAATTATATTCAAAAAAGAAATCCATCCATCTCCTCTATCAAGCATTAAGGTTCTACTAAGTAAATATGTACTGTAAAATTTGATAATCTGAATGGAGCTCAAACCGATTTCCTAAAATAAAGTGATGCCATATCACTAAAGCCTGTACCACCACTGCAAGATCAAGGTCATGGGTAGGGTAGTTGAGCTTGTGAATCTTAAGTTTCCTAGACTTGTTAGCTATAGCTCACCCACAATGTATAAGAACTTCCCCTAAACCATCCAAAAAATCATTTTTCCAAACCACAAAATCCATTGAAGGATCTAAAACTACAATAATTGATGCACTAGTAAGTTCTTTCTTGAGTTCTTGAAAGGCCATCTCTCACTTCTCTGTCTACTCAAACTTATTTATCTTTTACTAAAGGGATGTGATAGGATGCACCACTCTAGAGAATGCCTCGATAAAAAATATATAATAGCGTACTAACCCCATGAGACTCCTAACCTCAGTCATAGTGGTTAACCTTGGTCAATCCATGATAGCCCCAATCTTTAATGGGTCCACTAAAATTCCATCACCTAAAATAACATGCCCTAGGTATCTGACCTCTAATCTAAAAAATACACACTTTTACTGTAATGCCCAAAAGTTCGGGCCAAAACAAAACCAACAAATTTTTTTTTTTAAAAGGTTATAAGTTCCACGTTCACAATGCGGGACAAAAGTGCTAATGATGAAGTCCCAAAGCGACAAGAGGTCAAACCTCAACAAGTTGTTTCCCAAAGGATGCTATATGAAATTCAATATAATCAAAGTTTGTTAATCAACTTGGTGATCAATTTTGTCAAACGTTAATCTATTAGTCCTTTAGATTATCTAAGAGGAATAGAATGTTTATTGATAATGTTATTCTTTAGATAGGTTAACCATTTCCAATTATGTAAATTTCAAGACCAATTTGATTATGAAAATTAAATTTGAAGCTAATGAAAAAAATATTGAATATAAATTTCAATAATCGTCTATACTAATTTCTGTTCAAAATGAGTACATATTAATTCAATTAATGATTACATTATTCCAATAGATCAATGCACCTATTAACTAATTAATAAATCTAAAGGAAACATTATTTAATAATGTATATTCAAAGATTAAAACTAAATTGTATATATGAAATTAATTATAATATATTAATTAATTAATATAATTATTAATTAGTTAATATATTATAATATATTAATTATCATTACATACGTGTCATAAATCTAGTTATATGACATCATATATAAATAGCAAAATAAATATTTAAAACATTGCTAAATAACATCTAACTATTATTATTAACATGACATTAATCTCATATAAAAATAATTAACTAACAGCCTAAACTAACTTATCTACAAACTAACCTACTCACTAATCTAATCATCCTACCAAGTCAACTAGCCTATCTCCCTACTCTTAGCACCCTAGAAATCTATCAAATCTTCCCTTCACTCCACTTACCATCACAAAGGACAAGGGAGGGGTGCGCAATTTAAGAGAGGGAAGGAAATTTATTACAAATTTTCAAACTTCCCCAAAAGCCTGCGCCCAAACCAGCGCTTGGAAAGAGGAGAGGCATGGGAAGTAAGTGGGAAGTGGGTCCCACCACTTACTCTTGTCCAAGGGAAGCACCATTCACATTTTAAATTAATTGCTAGGCATGGGCTAGCAAGGACATGCGTAGGTTTTGGAGACTAAAAGGTAAGAGCATTTAGTAAGAGGTAAGAGATGACAGCAAAAGGACAATTTCTTGTCCAATGAAATTGGTTTCAAACTTTACAAAGACTTGTCATCCCTATGCATGTGTCATGTATTGGGGAGGATATTAAATAAGGTAAGGGGGAAATAATACCATGTTATTTTATTTGTTTATTACATATTGAGGTGGCAAGATTAATATTATAAAATGACTGTGGTATGGATTTTGTATGGGATTTTTATCCCATGCAAAATTCAGAGAGCATTTTGCTCTCTTAAAATCTGGAGAGTGTTATTTTGCTTGCATTATTTTTACATCTTCTTGCAAACTATGAGTAGTATATTTTCCTCATTTAATTAGTCTCCTTAATGCATAAGGAAGTCTATAGTCTTAAAATTGATAGTGTATCAATAAGGATTAGATATAGTTTGATTGCAAATCAATTGAGATATCAACATAAAACTAATTTGTTCATTTCTTCATAGTTGTTTCATTACAATTTATAGGACTAAAAGAGTGATATGAATCATATTTAGAGATTATTTTCAATGATCATGACAATTAAATCATCTTATAGGAACTACAATATTCTTATATCAACCCAAATATGGAATCATAATGAAATTGTTACAATATTTAATCTATTAATGTTGATAACTCATTTGCAAGGAAAGAGTATTTTCAACTATAAAGAGAGAGAGAGAGATCTTTTATAACGTATGCAAGAATTCATCATAACCATTAAGGAATCCATTTCAATACATACACAATTACATCAAATATAGTTACATCTTCATAGTTACAATAAAGCACTGCAAATTGCTAATACGACACAATGGAAGATCAAATAAATAACAGTCTCTCATCTATTTCATCTTCACAATAGCTCCAAGTAAAAAGCATTACAATCTCTTTTACAACAATAGAAGTCTAAATACAAAGAGAGATTTCACAAAGGAATGAACGGGTTGTCTTCACACAACCACCCAAAAGATGAAAACCTCCATGATAGCTCCTCTTTGAGCTTCCAAAAATCTACAAATAAAAAAAATGGAGAACCATGGGTGCTCACCACCCAACCTAGGTCTCTTATGAGACCACCCCCAAGCTTGGAGAACCAAGGCTAAACGGGTATGCAAAAAGATCAACAAGATGCTCACAAACAATATACAGAAATGCACATACGACAAATTACTCCCTTCCAAGGTTACAAAAATGAGTCTTACAAGCTCATTGAGAGGGTGGAGGTGGGCTTTTCCAAGGGGAGAATGCCATTACATACAAATTTTCTCACCATGAGTATTCAAATGCCTCTTCAAGGCTACATATCCAAATGCCTCTTCAAGGCTACATATCCATGCATATCCAAATGCCTCTTCATACACATACTTTGCTTAACATCCTCTTCAAAATACAAGAATGCAATGGCTTCCATGGTGCCCATACACCATGGACTTATCCCTCTTCTCCAAGAGAAGAGACTCTCACCTCATGGAGAGCCCAACTAACCCCTCCACCCATAGGCCACTTCTTCCCTTCCCAAAGGGTGAGTAATGCCTCACACCCATAAACAAGAACTCCCTCAATCAAGCAAAAAGAACAAGATCAAACCATGAAATCAAAACCCAAAATCCCTCCATTACAACACATTGTCACAACAAGAACCAAGATTCATATGCATGAGAAAGCAAAATATAAGTTAATTTAAAGAGCAAGTAGAAAGGCTTCCATGAGAAGAGTAACCAACCTCCACAAGTGTGATGGAAATGGAAATTTGAGAAGAGCTTATCCACTATCCTTCCTCAATCCAAACCCTAATGTCTCCAAATGTAGAGAGCGGGTGAACACCCACTAAATCTCCTAAGGGCCTCTAAAAATGCCTCCAAATCTCTACCCACCCACCATCCATAAATGCAGACTTGACTCTATGGCCTTGTTGTCTTCCCTTGTCCCCTCATGATAAATGCATGATTGAAAGAAAAGGTGGAGTTGGGTAAAGATCATGACTTATCCAATTTCGAAGTTGAGGGCAAATGGGTCATAAAATAGGTTACCAAGGTCACTAGGGAATTAGGGACATGCTCAAAACCTTCTTAACTCATAACCCTCTCCATAAGGTACTTAAATTATGCCAAAAATGACCCTTAGAACCCCTTATTGGCCTCTAGAAGTGACTAGAACAAGGATGAATTAAAACAAGCACATAACAAGTGTCAAATGACACTAACGATTACACATTACATACCCAAGGTCATGTCCTGGATGACAACAAGAAATTAACTAATAACACACATGCAAAAATCCACATTTACAAGGAGTTCACATTACAACGAGGCTTTTAATCCCATATCGGATTAAGCTTTGGCTTACTCAATTCACATATGTTTAACCTTGGTTCTCCGATTAATTCCATGGTTCTCTTACCTGCACACTCCTCAATGCAGCATCAATAATTCAAGGAAGAAAAACCAATACAAATAAACATATAAGATATAACATCTTCAATTTAATCAAAATTCAATTGCTTAGTTCAATTTCATAATTCAATTGCATCTCTAATGCCTACTAATCTTGTAATTCAATTGAAATCATGATCATCAATAATCTAACATCATCACAAGGTAATCATCAATTACTCATAACATCAATGCAGCGAAGATGTCTAACATGATATTCATTTGCAACATAGAATTCGATTGCATTCTTACAATCGCTTTCTCATAATTCATGATTCAATGCATACATCTAATCACTTCCATATAGTGCATAATTTAATTGCATATAATTTTATACACATAAGTTATAATTTCTACTACGTACTCAAAGTCACATAAAGTACAATGCCCACATATAGATCATAATCCAAATTCAAGCTTGCAAAAATATAGAATACATTCATTATTTCAATTCAATTCAATCTACATAATTTGATTGCATAACTTCATAGTACTCCTAATCTCAAAGATTCTCAATTTTCCTTAGAATGATATTTAAGATAAATCGATGGTTCAACATCGGTAAGGGGGTAACCATAACAATCAGGTCCTATACAATTCTTATCACAAGTATGATTAAATTTCCTAATCTAGGAAAACAAAATGCAAAATAATCCTATTAGTCTAGGATCTAACAAATCCTTGTTCAGGGTTCTAAGAATATCACCAAAATGCCACTATGGTATAACCATATAATACATCATCAAAACATTACTCATCCTCCTCGTAGGAGTTACTAGAATCATGACATCAACTTATTTATTTAATCCAAGATAAACTTAAGACTTAACACATACTAATTTGGCATTTACATCTTGACTACTTGAATCTAATCCTTTTGACAAAAGTACTCAATGGAACCTTAATAATCTAGCTGGATCTATGATTTGCAGGGTAACATACTGCATCCAAGATTCACTTACACAATTAATAACCCAAATATATCACCTCTGTCATTGTGACAATTAGTTGATAGGTACTGATATGAAGGTACAATATATAGGTCTATCCTGAGGTACAATTCCGTTAGGGATTTACCAATCATCCAGATACTACAACACCCCTTAATCTTCTGTCATCGAAGTGTCGAGGAAAAGGTGGAAACAAGTTGGGCCTTACATCATCCCCCCCAAGGAATAGGCTTACTCCCGGAAGCCGACACGTCTATCAATAGGTAGCAAGCTTACAAAAGAAAACTACGTATTCCAAATCAAGTATACCTATAGGGTCTCCTTATCTAGATAATTCTCAGATATATAATTCTATTCCCCCCAACTAGATAGGGGTTGAAGGAGTCTTTTCTCATTTCGGATGGTTACCACAACACCAAAAATTTATAATGTATCTTAGGGTCTTCAAGGATCTAGTGCGGTTACAACATAATCCATAAGAGTTTCTACTACCATAGGCATAATGTAAACGTTCTATTTACCATGAGGCATCAAATGATGAAGAAAACCTCTAAGTCCTTTCTATAAGACACTTGGAGTTACCAGTTCCTATTTCAATAAAAATTCACTCCAATCTTAGTGGGTTACTACCACATTTTATCATTGCATCTATTCATTAAATAGGACCATTACTAGAACACAATTCCCATTAAAGGGTATGGGGGCTCTTTTGTCAAAACTTTTCATTCATAAGGAAAATCTCTTTGATATAAGTGTATGGAGATACCACACACATGAGTCCTCTCTCTCCAGAGTACATATTAAAATAGGGTACAAAATTACTTCTCCCTTATTGATAGTTTAATAAAAGCATCATTGTATTTTCGATCATAAGAGGGTTAGGAACATAGGTGTCAAGAGTGCGACCATTCCTAGTTTTTTTTAGGGTCACGTACTGAATAGGCTATAGTCTTCTTTTTGAGGGTGATCATGAACATATAAGGAACATACTCTTCTTGCAGCAACACCCCCTCTGGGTGGTACATACTCTATGATTTTTGTTTCATAGTTCTTTAAGCAAGTTTTACACTTTTAACCTATCCTTCTAAACTCTCAATTTTCAAGACCTAGGGTCTTGTTGAGAGATATCTTCTCCCAAATTTCATCACAATAATATTTTGAAGAGGTGCCGTCATCACATTTTCACTAGATCATTAAGATCTGCAACATGGAGTCTCCAACTAATGAGTCACCCAATTGTTTTTGACTTTTCACTCTCAACAAGGATACAGAAAGGAGGAACTTTCTATCACAAACTAACTTATGGGGCAAATAAGAATCCTTATTGGATTTCATCGTATGTGTATTATAAGATTCCTACACTTGTCCCTTTTGAAATATAACACTAATGCATTACACTCCAACTAGCCCCTTTCTTATCCATCCTAATCAATTTCCCCTACTAGGGTAGTTTAGAACATTCAATAATCATCGACCTCTTAAGGTCATTCATGACATCATAGATCTTTCCTATTAGGGTACATGATTACCCAAAGGATGAACTTCATAATACGAACACCCGTGCAAGGCCACTTACAAAATTGTATGTCTTATAAAATATTTTACACCACCATGGTTTTTCCAAATCACCAACTTTCACCTACCCCAACTACAAGGAAGCCAATCATTTCTGTTGTTCATCATAGTAGAGCATGGATCTAATCTTATCGATCCTATAGTACCTTCCGACATGGAATAATATCTCCTTCTAGGTGTTACCTCATATACATATGATTGGTGGGACTCTTTAAAACAAAAAAAAAGTTCAAATGACATAGGACTGGCAGCGAAAGAGAATGCTCACAAGAGTCACCCAAAAATAGATACAAGTAATTTTCAAAAAGGAAGTCTGTCTGCTTCAACTTCAAATAAATAAAAAAATAAAATAAAAAGTGAGCTCATTTCAATCAAAAAAATCAATGGTGGCAACCGCCAAGATAAGAACTATACAGTTGGTGACAAAAATCAATCAAAGAAAAAAAAAATTAAAAAAATGAAAAAACAAAAAGGTACCAGTCCAATACGTGGAAAGTTCCACCAAGAAGATAAATGACTCAAGAAGACCATAAGCAAAATGAAACAACTGTCATCAAATCCAAAAGAAGTACCCACCACCGAATACTGAGGAATTTCAGCCTATAACTTACATATCCATAGATGATTCAATCTATACCTCGACTAGAGCACCATACTTTCATTGTGTGAAGCAATAAATAAATGGGTCTCCTTTACCTTACTCTGGTACTTCAATGCTTTTCATAACATAAGTTACCATCATCCATCTCCCATGACTAATTAGCCTCCCCAAGTTGTATCATAAGTTTTCAATGCTCTAAGAAGGTTCTAGTCTATACAAGGAGAAATTGTCGATGATCCTGGAGTGTTTCCATCATATATGAAAGTATATGTATATTTACATCATGGCATTGGCCCTACTATAACTTAATAATGTACATCCTACAAGGGTATAGAACAATTTTCCACCCCATATTAAAATGGTTTGGGCCATTCTACCCAGTTTCTACAACACTCCGTGCACCTCATTATCCAAACTACATGTGTGGGATATTGGATGTCTGGGAGGCCTCATTAATGTTATTATGTTAGAATACCATCCATCCCAACTTTGTTACGTCCCTTTGTGGAATGTATGTCATCATGGCTTCTAGGGACAATGATCATTAGGTAAATATCTTATTTATAAGAACAATTACTCTTCCATCCATTGAATGTTTCCTACAAATCCTATTATTATAGAGCACGAATCCCATGAACCATAAGTGGGATCCCCCTCACTGATGCATGATTCGAGGGTTCCCAAGCATACCCCAATTTCTTCAATTGCACTATATCCAGAGATTACGTAGCACAAATGATACACCGTACTCTAACAGATAATAGGGTTAAAAGTCCCTTTTTAGACATGCACCATCACTGACTAGCAGTACCGGCCTCATGTAATCGTCAAGGAGGTAGGTCACTCAAAGACTTTTTAAATGACACTGTCTACTAGGAGACAATACCTAAGTTGGTTTTACTGAGCTCAAACAAGCAACATTTTTACCACGATGGAAAGACTACCAACCGTATCGCCCTCACATGGGTCACAAGTTGCTAGTCTCTTTTCAATATATGCTCTTAATTCCATGATCATGGTTTGAAGGGGTGTCCATCCAGAGGTTCTATGCAATTTAGGAAGTTCCCCTACCAAATATCCGGTGTTATAAGGGTTCAGCTTCTTCGAGGTATTCCCATAGCCATCCTAGGACACCCACACACGATGATGTTGGTATGTCCTTTCCATAATGCACTCACACATGCTCCTCACATACTTAACTCAAAGGGTTACTATGCGTACATGAATACTTTCTTTGCAAAGCATAATGGCACAAAGGTTCCTAGAGTTGAACCTAGTGCTCTGATACCAAAATGTAATGCCCAAAAGTTCGGGCCAAAACACAACCAACAATTTTATTTTTTTTAAAGGTTATAAGTTCCACGTTCATGATGCGGGACAAAAGTGCTAATGATGAAGTCCCAAAGCGACAAGAGGTCAAACCTCAACAAGTTGTTTCCCGAAGGATGCTAGATGAAATTCAATATAATCAAAGTTTGTTAATCAACTTGGCGATCAATTTTGTCAAACATTAATCTATTAGTCCTTTCGATTATCTAAGAGGAATAGAATGTTTATTGATATTGTTATTCTTTAGATAGGTTAACCATTTCCAATTATGTAAATTTCAAGACCAATTCGATTATGAAAATTAAATTGGAAGCTAATGAAAAAAATATTGAATATAAATTTCAATAATCATCTATACTAATTTCTGTCCAAAATGAGTACATATTAATTCAATTAATGATTACATTATTCCAATAGATCAATGCACCTATTAACTAATTAATAAATCTAAAGGAAACATTATTTAATAATGTATATTCAAAGATTAAAACTAAATTGTATATATGAAATTAATTATAATATATTAATTAATTAAAACAATTATTAATTAGTTAATATATTATAATATATTAATTATCATTACATACGTGTCATAAATCTAATTATATGACATCATATATAAATAGAAAAATAAATATTTAAAACATTGCTAAATAACATCTAACTATTATTATTAACATGACATTAATCTCATATAAAAATAATTAACTAACAACCTAAACTAACTTATCTACAAACTAACCTACTCACTAATCTAATCATCCTACCAAGTCAACTAGCCTATCTCCCTACTCTTAGCACCCTAGAAATCTATCAAATCTTCCCTTCACTCCACTTACCATCACAAAGGACAAGCAAGGGGTGCGCAATTTAAGAGAGGGAAGGAAATTTATTACAAATTTTCAAACTTCCCCAAAAGCCTGCGCCCAAACCAGCGCTTGGAAAGAGGAGAGGCATGGGAAGTAAGTGGGAAGTGGGTCCCACCACTTACTCTTGTCCAAGGGAAGCACCATTCACATTTTAAATTAATTGCTAGGCATGGGCTAGCAAGGACATGCGTAGGTTTTGGAGACTAAAAGGTAAGAGCATTTAGTAAGAGGTAAGAGATGACAGCAAAAGGACAATTTCTTGTCCAATGAAATTGGTTTCAAACTTTACAAAGACTTGTCATCCCTATGCATGCGCCATGTATTGGGGAGGATATTAAATAAGGTAAGGGGGAAATAATACCATGTTATTTTATTTGTTTATTACATATTGAGGTGGCAAGATTAATATTATAAAATGACTGTGGTATGGATTTTGTATGGGATTTTTATCCCATACAAAATCCAGAGAGCATTTTGCTCTTAAAATCTGGAGAGTGTTATTTTTCTTGCATTATTTTTACATCTTCTTGCAAACTATGAGTAGTATATTTTCCTCATTTAATTAGTCTCCTTAATGCATAAGGAAGTCTATAGTCTTAAAATTGATAGTGTATCAATAAGGATTAGATATAGTTTGATTGCAAATCAATTGAGATATCAACATAAAACTAATTTGTTCATTTCTTCATAGTTGTTTCATTACAATTTATAGGACTAAAAGAGTGATATGAATCATATTTAGAGATTATTTTCAATGATCATGACAATTAAATCATCTTATAGGAACTACAATATTCTTATATCAACCAAAATATGGAATCATAATGAAATTGTTACAATATTTAATCTATCAATGTTGATAACTCATTTGCAAGGAAAGAGTATTTTCAACTATAAAGAGAGAGAGAGAGATCTTTTATAACGTATGCAGGAATTCATCATAACCATTAAGGAATCCATTTCAATACATACACAATTACATCAAATATAGTTACATCTTCATAGTTACAATAAAGCACTGCAAATTGCTAATACGACACAATGGAAGATCAAATAAATAACAGTCTCTCATCTATTTCATCTTCACAATAGCTCCAAGTAAAAAGCATTACAATCTCTTTTACAACAATAGAAGTCTAAATACAAAGAGAGATTTCACAAAGGAATGAACGGGTTGTCTTCACACAACCACCCAAAAGATGAAAACCTCCATGATAGCTCCTCTTTGAGCTTCCAAAAATCTACAAATAAAAAAAATGGAGAACCATGGGTGCTCACCACCCAACCTAGGTCTCTTATGAGACCACCCCCGAGCTTGGAGAACCAAGGCTAAACGGGTATGCAAAAAGATCAACAAGATGCTCACAAACAATATACAGAAATGCACATACGACAAATTACTCCCTTCCAAGGTTACAAAAATGAGTCTTACAAGCTCATTGAGAGGGTGGAGGTGGGCTTTTCCAAGGGGAGAATGCCATTACATACAAATTTTCTCACCATGAGTATTCAAATGCCTCTTCAAGGCTACATATCCAAATGCCTCTTCAAGGCTACATATCCATGCATATCCAAATGCCTCTTCATACACATACTTTGCTTAACATCCTCTTCAAAATACAAGAATGCAATGGCTTCCATGGTGCCCATACACCATGGACTTATCCCTCTTCTCCAAGAGAAGAGACTCTCACCTCATGGAGAGCCCAACTAACCCCTCCACCCATAGGCCACTTCTTCCCTTCCCAAAGGGTGAGTAATGCCTCACACCCATAAACAAGAACTCCCTCAATCAAGCAAAAAGAACAAGATCAAACCATGAAATCAAAACCCAAAATCCCTCCATTACAACACATTGTCACAACAAGAACCAAGATTCATATGCATGAGAAAGCAAAATATAAGTTAATTTAAAGAGCAAGTAGAAAGGCTTCCATGAGAAGAGTAACCAACCTCCACAAGTGTGATGGAAATGGAAATTTGAGAAGAGCTTATCCACTATCCTTCCTCAATCCAAACCCTAATGTCTCCAAATGTAGAGAGCGGGTGAACACCCACTAAATCTCCTAAGGGCCTCTAAAAATGCCTCCAAATCTCTACCCACCCACCATCCATAAATGCAGACTTGACTCTATGGCCTTGTTGTCTTCCCTTGTCCCCTCATGATAAATGCATGATTGAAAGAAAAGGTGGAGTTGGGTAAAGATCATGACTTATCCAATTTCGAAGTTGAGGGCAAATGGGTCATAAAATAGGTTACCAAGGTCACTAGGGAATTAGGGACATGCTCAAAACCTTCTTAACTCATAACCCTATCCATAAGGTACTTAAATTATGCCAAAAATGACCCTTAGAACCCCTTATTGGCCTCTAGAAGTGACTAGAACAAGGATGAATTAAAACAAGCACATAACAAGTGTCAAATGACACTAACGATTACACATTACATACCCAAGGTCATGTCCTGGATGACAACAAGAAATTAACTAATAACACACATGCAAAAATCCACATTTACAAGGAGTTCACATTACAACGAGGCTTTTAATCCCATATCGGATTAAGCTTTGGCTTACTCAATTCACATATGTTTAACCTTGGTTCTCCAATTAATTCCATGGTTCTCTTACTTGCACACTCCTCAATGCAGTATCAATAATTCAAGGAAGAAAAACCAATACAAATAAACATATAAGATATAACATCTTCAATTTAATCAAAATTCAATTGCTTAGTTCAATTTCATAATTCAATTGCATCTCTAATGCCTACTAATCTTGTAATTCAATTGAAATCATGATCATCAATAATCTAACATCATCACAAGGTAATCATCAATTACTCATAACATCAATGCAGCGAAGATGTCTAACATGATATTCATTTGCAACATAGAATTCGATTGCATTCTTACAATCGCTTTCTCATAATTCATGATTCAATGCATGCATCTAATCACTTTCATATAGTGCATAATTTAATTGCATATAATTTTATACACATAAGTTATAATTTCTACTACGTACTCAAAGTCACATAAAGTACAATGCCCACATATAGATCATAATCCAAATTCAAGCTTGCAAACATATAGAATACATTCATTATTTCAATTTAATTCAATCTACATAATTTGATTGCATAACTTCATAGTACTCCTAATCTCAAAGATTCTCAATTTTCCTTAGAATGATATTTAAGATAAATCGATGGTTCAACATCGGTAAGGGGGTAACCATAACAATCAGGTCCTATAAAATTCTTATCACAAGTATGATTAAATTTCCTAATCTAGGAAAACAAAATGCAGAATAATCCTATTAGTCTAGGATCTAACAAATCCTTGTTCAGGGTTCTAAGAATATCACCAAAATGCCACTATGGTATAACCATATAATACATCATCGAAACATTACTCATCCTCCTCGTAGGATTTACTAGAATCATGACATCAACTTATTAATTTAATCCAAGATAAACTTAAGACTTAACACATACTAATTTGGCATTTACATCTCGACTACTTGAATCTAATCCTTTCGACAAAAGTACTCAATGGAACCTTAATAGTCTAGCTGGATCTATGATTTGCATGGTAACATACTACATCCAAGATTCACTTACACAATTAATAACCCAAATATATCACCTCT
The DNA here is from genome assembly GCA_027943335.1 of Chamaecyparis obtusa. Classification (NCBI taxonomy): domain Eukaryota; kingdom Viridiplantae; phylum Streptophyta; class Pinopsida; order Cupressales; family Cupressaceae; genus Chamaecyparis; species Chamaecyparis obtusa. The sequence goes on from BSBK01008843.1 coordinate 140,974, forward strand.
ATCATTGTGACACTTAGTTGATAGGTACTGATATGAAGGTACAATATATAGGTCTATCCTGAGGTACAATTCTGTGAGGGATTTACCAATCATCCAGATACTACAACACCCCTTAATCTTCTGTCATCGAAGTGTCGAGGAAAAGGTGGAAACAGGTTGGGCCTTACATTTACAAAATTCCATACAATTGATTATTCTTCAAAAAATGCAATACCTTCCTCAAGAGGTCCTTGTGCTCCTTCTCATCACAAGAATATATCAATATATCATCAAGGAACACTACCACAAATCTATCAAGGAATGTGTAGAATACTCAATTCATGAGACTCATGAACATAGTTGGAGCATTCATGAGAGGAAAAGGGACCACATTGAACCTATAATGGCCATATCTCTTAGAAAATGCAGTCTTGTAGATATCACTCTTACAAATTCTTAACTAATGGTACCATGACTTTAGATCTATATTTGAGAAAACATGGGTACCCTGAAGTTGATAAAAAAAGACATCAATCCTAGGAAGTGGATACCTATTATTAATGGTTAATTTATTCAACTATTGGTAATCAATGCACAACCTAAGAGATCCATCCTTCTTCTTGACGAAGATAGCTAGTGCACCCCAAGGATAAATGCTAGGTCGAATGTGCCCTTTCTCTAAAAGATCCTCTAACTGAATCTTGATCTCATTAAGGTCATTAGTATTCATCTTGTAAGGTTCTCTAGATACTAGCATGAATCCTGAAATGAGATCTATATGAAATTTAGCTACTCTATGGGGAGGCATACTAGGTATCTTAGAAGGAAACACATCTAAAAATTCCAGAAGAATAGGATGATCATCAAGTGAAGGTTACTTTTCCTCCTCATCCTCCCTATTAATGATACTAATGGATGATAATTGACACCCCTTTTGCATGCTCTTCTTAAGATGCATGGAAGACATCACACCAATAGATATGGGTCTCTAAATCCCAAAAATAACTGAGAGAGTGTCATGGTCATCTAAACATTCATCCATTTTATGGAAATAATCCATCTTGGCTTTGTGAGCATAAATCCAATCCATGCCAAGAACAATTCCATAGGATCATAAAGGTGTAATGTGAAGTTCTTCTATAGTGGTCATATCACCAATCTAAATCTAAAAATCCTTAACTATCATCTTGACTAACACTCTAGCCCCTAATGCTAACTCAACCTCCTAGCTAACATTTTGCCTAGATTCCACTAGCCCACAACGTTCCACTACCAATGGAGGAATAAAGGAATCGGTAGCTCCATAATCAAATAAATGGTAATGCTACTACCTTGGATCATACATATGATCTCTATGACTATGGACTAATTCTCTTCCTAGCACTTTTCAACTACTACAAAATCCTTGTGGGACTTATCCATGTCCCTAGGTATGGGTTCTAAAGTAGCCACTCATTGACTACCTACCATCTAAACCTGTGGAAACTCTCTAGATATCTTGTCCATAGAACCACATGAATAACAAGCTACACATGCTTGAATCTATAC